>JBBMEF010000025.1:6663304-6692881 GCA_037832685.1 Sicyos baderoa
TAAAATCTTTGACCGTTACGATTTAACGGCAACGTGGCAGGTCAACCTTTGACCGTTTGGTTGCGTGGGTGGGAGAGGTACGACCAAAAAAAAAAGGGTCGTCGCGTGTCTCCCACCGACGCGATGACCCTATTCTGCAATAAATTTAGATTCTTGACTCTATTTTGCCATTTCTTTCCTATTTTGACTCCAAGTTTCAAAAAATCCTGGTAGGCGCCATTGCCAAGATCCAACAAGGGGTGACCAGAACCCAAAATAATCATAGAAGGACATGGTTGTCGCCTGTCAGAACAACTCCATTGAGTAACTTCTGGAAGCAAATCCGGTGTCCATAAGTTGGGAATGGTAGACAAGAAACACCTAAAGGCATCACAAGCTAGCTTATTGTTGCATCTAACAACTGCTAAGTAATTCCTTTCTTCTTAGGATTTTAGAAGACAAGAAAACAATATGATTATTTGAGCAGAAACTAGCTGCTAGCAATAACATTTAGGAGCTAATTTTTTCTATATATATGTTTATCTATTAAGAAAAAATTTCATGCAGGTATTAATTGAATCAACTTTTAACTTAATACCTAAATGAATTCTGAACTCATGAAAGTGAAAAGTTAATACTTTGTTGCCAAAGTGAGCTTAGGTAAGTAGTAATTGGCATGTATATATCTTCAACCAAGAAGTCAGAGGTTATTGGGAGTATAACCAAAATCCTAAATCAGCTAGATAGGAAGACTATGATGAGTCCATAAGTAAGAGGCAATTTCTATTGGTATAAGATTTTTTTGAAAGGACCAAAAGCAAAACCATGAAGACTTATACCTAAGTGGATAATATCATACATGTTCAAATCCCCCAACCTCAAATGGCAATTAGATAAGTGGTTTTTTCTTCAGATTTGTTATTAGAATTGGGAATTGTTGAAGCTTGAGGAAATGCTTTAGTAAATGCTGGTTTTGTGCGATAGTGTTTAGCTTTATTTGCTTGGAAATTGGGCACTTGCCTTTTTGTGCTAGAACAAGCAATGTTGGCTTCTTAGTTATGGGGTTAGATTAGATTTTACTTTTCTTTTTCTATTTTGGGTGTGGTAGATGGCATTGTCTTTTTCATGGTTAGAGACGAGTGTCCTGTTCGGTAGAATTTAGGTGATCCACTAGTTGATTTTTGAACAATTTAATGGTTTGAATTTAACTTTGCACATTAAAATTCAAAAGACCAACATGAAGAAATCAAAACTTGAATGCAAAAATTCACTCACTCCTAAATACAAGGGGGTGAAGAATGAATATCCTACGAGTAGTGTTTTTTTTCTCTCGTATGGTAGATTTGTAGGAGGAAATGTAACCTGAGCTTTATTTCTAAAGGGGGAGTCCTTATATATTGATCAAGTTCGAGAACTCATATGAGATGTGATAGGTCAAAAGAACTTACCTAGCCAATAGTTAATTCTTTTAACAATCTCATAAGATTACCATAAAGTTCTTGAAGTTATATTTCAACCTAAATATGAATAGAAGACTATATTTTACAGGCAGGAAAGCTAAGAATTGAAAGAAAGGATACTTGAGAACCACATTGCCTACATATTACAAAATATTTGATAATAGGCATGCAATAATCACAACTAAAATTAAATGATAAGTTTGACTCTCTTACAGAAGTGGGAAGGGCCTGCTGTTTCCATTGTTCTTCGTCGTCATCTTCCTTTTGACAGAACAGAAGACCTTTGTTTACTCTAATGCATGGCAACTACCAACTATGAAGGCTAATAATTTTAACTTGGAATTCTAAAAATCAAATTGGGTTGATGAGAAAATAACTTATTGGTAAATAAATGATTGGGGAAGGTGGAAATGTAATAGAAAATAAGGATTCAGAGAGTAATTCTAACCAACAATGGATAGCAATGATCCTTTTCATACGCAGGCCAGGATTCATCCCCATTAGAGAATTTCTCATGTCGTTTCCAAACTTCGGCATCATAATCCTCTGTCACACTGAAATGCAAGTCACTGGCTTTGATTTCCTCTAGAAACTTCTCGAGTGAGTCACCTCTTTTGGGGCTAAAAAATATAGCTTCTGATGACTCTGCTTTTTTCAATAAGGATGCAACCATTCGAGCAAGTCCTCTATGGTAATCTTTAAAAAAAGTGCTGTTTAAAAATTATGAAAAAAAAATTGACGTAAATAACTAAGGAAAAAGAATGAGAATAGCATTGTTATGTTATGCATAGTAGGTTTCTTTCGCTTAACCAAACACATGATTTCTCAGAAAGAAATTCAACTCATTAAAGGCGTGGAAGTTCTTGACCATATATAGAAATGCTTTTTAAAAAATGCACAGTAAAAATGATAAACATGTATCTCAAATCATGCACTCATTTTCCTTAGACTTTATCGATGGAACCGGATATACTAACCAGTCACTGGCAATAATGAGATCAAAACTGCCAGAAATTTTCGAGACATCTTCCTGATTCCAATGCAATGTCAAGGAATCTACTTTGGTGCCACCAAATGCTTCAGAGTTAATTGCTATATTATGCTGGATATCTAGGTGCTAGAGAAGGAATCAATATCATCAAGTCAGGAAAAGGTGCTAAATTGTAAATGCTTTACCAGTAACTTGTAATCATAGACATGATAAGAGATTTATCATAGCTGGAAAAAAATCACTAGAACATGAATTATTCAGGATACATTCAACTACTTGAGGATTTCCATCTGTGATAACAACTTCTGATGCTTCTGTACTTGCAGCAATAACTAATCCAGCCAAGCCATAGCCAGATCCAAGCTCAATAACTCTCTTACATCTGTGAAATTGGATTCAAACGGGAAAGCCCGGAAGATCATTTTAAAATATGGCTGTACTTGGAATAGTGATTGAAAATAATTAATCCCTTCAACCCAGAGGACTGTCAGGTATGAAGCAGCCAGAGAACTGAGACCACATATTAAAGCTTCAGAACTGAAAAGGTTTGCCAGAAGGGACAGTGCAACATTGTTGAACTAACCTAAATAAGTCCGAACACAACAAACAGAAGTATGCAAGAACATCTTCTGATGGCCAATGACCTGAGCAGGAAAAATCACTCATCAAAATGGATGTGTAACTAAGTATACAACATACTAAATGAGTAAGAAGAACAAGTGCCAGTTCAACAATAAAATCAGAGCTAAATCACTGAAACTCACTAAAATGGTACCCGAGAAGGAAATCACAAAGTACGGGTCTCAATACATGTAACTGAAAATATTTGACTAAGTTAAATTAAAGTTTTTAATGGTACTATGGTCTCCAAATTTTCTGATTTACTTCATTATAAGACCTATATTTCCAAATATTCAATTTTAATCTATTTACCTTCATAAGAAAATTTGTTTCCCTTCATAAAGCTCATAGAGCATTCAACAAATTTAAATGGTACCATAACTTGTACTCTAACCACATGTATAGTATAGGTTCTGGAATTGAATTTGAAAATAAACAGCTCAAAATTTATATCAAACATATAAACGACAGTAGATACCAAAATAGATTTATAGATATACAAAGATCAAATCATAACATCTCAAATGGAAGCATAACAAGTGAACAACAACTCAATCGGCAAAAGTGTGCGTTCATGACAAAGAGATCACGAGTTACCACCCCAACTGTTAGCTAACGAAATACAATTTGAACTTAGATTTACAATTTACAGAATCACGTACGTCATTTCATTGCCCTCCGACGAATCAAATTTCTGTAAAGGCCGACGAACAAGAAATCGACATGTCTTCTCCACACAGTAAGCATTTAATGAACAAGAACAAACTAAACAATTTCATAGCAGAGAGAAAGAGAGAGAGAGAGAACTAACAAACAAGGCCGGTGTTGTCAATGTCATATTTATTACAGATCTTGAAGTCATCAAGGTCAGCAACGTCGTCCATTCTTTGCCTGTATAAACAATCCACATCCAGAAACAATCATGTACAGTACACTCAAAACTAAACAAACAAAAAAACAACTACGAATCATGAATTAGGGCACTGACTTGAGAAAAAGCTTAGGAGCTGCATCGATCGGCAAGGTGTAGCACAAGCGACGATCGCGACGTTCGTCTCTAATATCGTCCGATACAACCGAGGGAATCAAATTGAAGCCGCTCGTCGTCCTCCTAGAGATTCGCTTCGCGTCCATTTCAGATTGATCTTCTGTGGAAACAGCGAAGAGTAGAATTGAAACAGTGATTGAGGAGTGAGTGAAGAAGCTTGGCATTACCATTGGAGGAGGAAGATCGAGGAAGAAGCGCTTGACGGAGAATTTTCCATCTCAGAGATGAAGCTTTGGGGATCGCTTTGCTGCTGTCCGTAGTTTGCATCTCTTCGCCGCCGAATCGCCACCGCACTGCGACTGAGCTGATGAACTTCGGCCGCCACTCAATTGCAATAGATGTGTTAGAAAGATCCGACGGATGAGAATGAAATGACGTCGGCATTTCGTTTTTTATTTGATATTCGAACCGGCCGGTTTTCGCGACTCGGGTTTACTTCACGGATATAAAATGAGATCAGACTTGAGCATAGTTTAATGTTAATCTCAACAACTCTCAAGTGTGGCAAGTCAAATATTTCATTTTTTACAAATATATAAAAATCATTTGATTTTATGATTTCGATTCTCACCATTTATCAATCAATTTTGTGCAAATTTTGTTGTCCAACCATGATGTCTTAATAAAAAATTTCTATATGCTTATGAATATCGATAAAAACTTACAAGCATTCCGACTATAAATACGTAATCTATTAATTACGTTTTATATCATTAAGAGTGTATACTCACCTTAATTATAAATTTATTGTAACGAAACGTGTCAGTGGTGTAATAATTTCATTGTTAAGTAATAAACCAGTTCAACATCAACGTATAGGTTTGATTTCGAGAATTAGTATTTGTCGTCTTTCCTATGTACTAAAACAAACTATAAATATATAATCACTTAAGCTATTTTTTCCTTTATCTCCGAGTCAACCTAGAATTGGTTTGATTTATGTAATAATTCATCTATTGTTTTCCTTCCTACCATTTTACAATAAACATTAAACCCAAAAAAAAAGTGTAGCTTTTGTAATACTTAGTTATATTATGAATATTAAATCTAAAACACTTGACTAAGGCAACCTCGAAAAAGGTCGTAGATTCAAATTCTCACCTCAAAAAATTGTCATGTAGTCCTTAGAAAATTGACATTAAAAAAGAAACTTAAGAGCTTGGTTCTAAGTAGTTATTTAATTTTTTTCTTTTAAGTTCAACGAAGATTCATTTTATATTTGTTGGCAAGTAGCTATCTCAACCTTTATATTGATTGAATCAAAAGAATTAAAAACACAATGGTTTTAATACAACGATGAAGAAAAAACACAGAAAATACTTGGAATCGATTTTCTATGTCTCTTTTTTCTTTTGGCATAATAATAATAATAAAATCCCAGCTCAAAATAAATATATGTACCATTGAAAAACACTCTACAGTAGCAAAAGAAGCAAACTAATGGACAGGACAGCCTTTGATAACAACTCCTGGGGCAGTAGGACAAGAAGCCAAAGGACAAGCATCAGAATCCCCACCCCACCAACGAACAGAAACATGTTGCATTCCCAAACACAGGTACAGAAACACGCCCATGAATGCCAATCCCGCATCCAAAGCTCCCGATAACAAATAGTTATGGCGGCTCCACCATCCACGGTAATGCCTGTAAGCAACAAACCCTGAACCAAATCCTACGACAATCCAGCTCGTGTAGTTCACCGCAGTGGCTGGAGGCATATTCACTACCGCACCGAGCAGCACCGGCATGGTTATCAGCTTGATCCAATGCTTGTCTGGGAAGGCCTTGTGTGCCAGCCAAACCAAGATAGGAGACACTGCTCCGCCTAGGAAAAACCAGTTTAGTGATCCGTATTTGCCTTGATTGCCGAAGATCCTGCGAGGACCGACGAGGCCCCAAATGACTGAGGCGTCGTAGAATACGTGGTCGCCAGGACATGTCCATGGACTTCCTACTGGAAGCATTGCTCGGTCGCATATGTTGGGGATTGTTGCCATAAGCCACCAAGCTGTTCCTAAGTGCGTCACAGCCGATATCACTGTTCCAACAACCTTGTGGAATGGTGAACATAAATAATGTGTTAAATTATCACTCAACTCAAAAGCTTAAGCTAAGGGCATGTTGGTTGAAGTATCAATCAAAACTGCACTAAAGAAATGGGAGTGGGGAAGCTAACCTGTGCAGTGAACATTTCCCTTGGAGGAATTTTCATGTAATGACCAAGTTTGAAATCTTGAAGAAATGTGATTGCCTGCTTCATACTTATATATCCATAAACTTTAAAGCATATATTTGCTACAGGGTAGCCAGGATAAAGGTAACCAATAATGAATTCAGTGATTACATTTAATGATGGAGCCTGTTGATCAACAAAGTTTAGCTCATTTCAGATTTTGCAAAGTTTAAACAGCAATCTTATCAGATTTTGTATAGCTTATAGATGCATAGAATTTTAGTAGATATTGTGAAATGATACCTGGTTTGTCAAAGCAGCAATAACTCCGACCGGTAGGGTGAAAAATACAGCAAGACCGCAAGCGAGCAGCACGCACCACCATGGCAATTGGAGCTGGTTGTTGTAGTAATCGCATATGAAAATGGTGGCTGAAATGTTAACTACAAGGATGCACATGAACCACCATTGGGGGACTTGATCATACTTTCTCATCAGCTTTGAATGCACATCCATCGACTTCTCTTGCAAGGCTGACTTACTTAATCGCCAAATGTCTCTGCACATAACAACAACAAATCAATGCGAAAAAACCAAAACAATTCTCTGTTCACATGATCAAAATCAAGATTGAAAAATGCCCAACCTCCCATGGAAGAGTAAGACATGAACAACAGTGGCAGCAAGACAGGCAAAGTTGACACCATAGTAGAGAGCAAAGAAGGTACTAAAGCGGAGAGGCCCTTCGCGGTTATAAGCATCGACGTCAAGGCGGAAGCTGGGGTCAATTATAGCAGAGATATTGTAGTTTTGGCCAGCTGAAGTAAACAGTCCATCAGAAAAAATGGGGAATGTCTTGGCATCAAAGAGATCAAGCCAATATGCCAATGGAGTCACGACGTAAGTGACAAAGGCAAAACCAGCAGCAATGTTGGCAGTGGCAAACCATGGACTAGCAAGAGGGCTACCAAGATAAGCAGATATGGTGGACCAATCAAAACCAAAGGCGCCAATGCCTAAGCCACGCAGCCCTGAACCGAGCTGTTGGGCAGTTACGGAAGTGGGAAATGCCCAACAAAGCCAGGACATTGAAGTCAACATGGGAAAGAGATAGCCAGGTAAGACATAGTAAGCAAAGCTACAAGTGAAAGCAATGAGAAAGAATTGATTTCTGCTCAATTTCCCCTTTGACCTCTCTTCTTTCTCGTGTAATGCCCTGCAATTTCACAAGATTAAAACAAAACTATACCGGACAATAGGAACTATCAAATCCCCATTGAACAAAAACTTGATATGATTACAGACTGAAGAATAGGAACTTAGTGGAACTCAAAAACTTTTTCTACTTATATTTGTGAGTATTTCAGCCAGCTTACGCACATACTCGGCTATTTCACTTAACAAACCATCTGACTCTACAACATTTTGATAACAATAAGAAATTAGTTCCTAGATGGGTGATCGCTATAGATTAAACCCATAACCATAACCCGGTTCCTAAGAACTCACTTGACCACTAACTCAAAAACTTAATTGATAAGACTGAAATATGTTAAGACAATGGAAATAACACTACCAAGTATTAGAATACAAATTCCATGCTATAATATCACATTAAACCACACAGCCAAACCAGGAACTCACCTGAAAAGTGAGACTTGAACCAGATTATGCGGCCACCACATGGCAGCCGGCTCGACCAAGTATCGCCGAAAAATCCCCGCCCAGCCGAAACCGAGCACCTGTGTAGTCAAAACAACAAGCAACGCTACAAAGAATGTCAGTTCCCTCTTGTAGAAAATCTTGATTGAGCTGACAACATGAATGGCGTAGACGGTAGAGGCGCCGGAGTTCGCAAAGATGGTAATGAGAACGTGCTCCTTCTGATTGAAGGGTCCAGGATTGAGAGTGAACTTCCATTTCTTCCCTTCGAAGAACACTCTGTTAGTTAGTGAAGAAGCCAAGAGATGGCCGATCGGAACCACGGCGATTTGGGCCGAAATTGAGGTCAACGAAAGAGGCTCTTTCCTATAGAAGAAAAACTGGTTGAGAAATGAGAGAAGCATACACGCAATTGTCCCCAAAATCCACGTCCTGAAAGTGAAAGTCGGAAGCGAGGTATCGTCGGTGACCGGAACTGTGAGAGCAACTTGCTCTACCGGCGAGTTTTCGCCAGGATATGGATCTTCCGGCGTCGGAGAAGCGGAGGTTGACTCCGAGGCCTGATTTCTCTGTACTGCAAGCAACAACGAATATGAACAAACTAAGCATTTGGAGTAAATTAACAGATAGAGCAGTGTCGAAGTTGCAAATCTTACTCAGAGGATCCAAAATTTCATGGTCGCCGGTCATCTTCTTCACTTGTCCGGCGAGGAACTGACCGCCACAATCCTACAAATCCGGCGACATATCCGGAGAAGAAGGCTGATTCAATCGGAGTCTGTGTTGCAATTCTAGCAACTAAATCGATGGTGCATTTTGATGCAGATTCGTTGACCTAGCGAGATTGAATCGGAGAGGAATATCGGAGCTCTTGTTTCTGGCGATCAGGGAGGAGTTGGTGCTCTGGATTTGATCGGAATAAGAAATTCCGGCGGTTGATGTCGCCGGTGACGGAGGAAAGGGTTTAAGGCGGTCCTCCGTCCCACGGCGGAGTTGGTAGTTAAATAATTTTGAAATGGGAATATGGGACCCGCGCTATTCTTGTATGAATATTCCCGGTTTTGTAGTTGAATTCAGAAATTGAGAGAAAAATACACACCATGATTGGCTGGTTATTCCGGACAACAAATGCTAAACTTTCGAACTAAAAAACATCATAAATAATAGTGCTAAAAAACCGATCATTTTCACCCAAGAATTACTAAATTCAATGACGTTTTTTCAATAGAGTTAAAATGAATCCATTAAGATAATTAATACGTTACTAACTTATTCGGTAAATAAATTTAAAAATTAATTTTTTTTTAGTATAAATTTACAAATATCGATTTCAAGAATTTAAAGATTGATTTTTAGTAATATTATATTTGGAATAATTGTTGTCTACAAAATAATGTCAATAAATTCATTGACCAATTAATAAAGAAACGATCATCCAGGGGCGGATCCAGGTAGTAAGGTTTGGGGGAGGGGGGCGAAATTTTGTTTTTCAGGCGTAAATGTAAGTATACCTCAAATTTTTTTTATCAGGCAAACCTCATTTTACCAATTAGGTGAGATACTATGAATTAAATAGTTAATCTTTTAGTTCTACGAACCATAAATATTTTATTAAAAAAAAACAACAACAAACCAGAATAGTTAGAGTCCGAAAATTATAATTTGTAAACCATAAAAAAAAACTATCTTCAAATAGAAAAATTTTCACAACTCTAAATTAATAAATATTTTAAACTTTCAATTATATAATATTATAGTTTTTTATAGAATAAAATATTAAAATTTATGTCATAACTATAAAAATCTATTTTTGATAACATTTATAACATTATTAAATTATAAAAGTTTATAAATATAAGTTTTTAAAGATAATAGTTCATCAATTATAATAATGAAAATATAAAACAAAAATATAAAAGAATATGTAGAAAATAATTTTAAACAAAATAATCATTTTAATTTTAGACAAATTCTAAATAAAAACATATAAAAATAAAATATTTTTAAAGAAAGTTTACTTACAAAATTAGTTAAATCTAAAAAATAATTACCTATATGATCACTTTTAAAAAAAAATTAACAATATTAATAAGTATGCATACATCATATTATAGTAGTAATATATAATATTTGTATTAATAAGTATTTATAAAAATGTCTCATTCTGTGTTATTATTGTACTACAAATACTTTAAAAGTGCTTATATTTGTATTGTCCCATTCTATATAATTTCCTTATTTTTAAATAATTTTTTACTAAATATATAATACAAAAAAATGTGTTTGGACATAAGATGAAAAATAAAGAAAAGAACTTAAATATATAAAAAAGCCAAAAAAAGTTTATATAGGGAAAATGTGGGGAAAAGGAATTAAAGAAAAACAAACCGAAAGAAAAAGAAATAGAAGGGAAAGAAAAAGAAAAATGAATAAAAATATATTAAAAAGGAAAAAAAAGGTCCAGATAATAGGTTATTAAAGGGAAAATATATATAAAAATAAACTCAATTGTCACAACTTGGACCTCGAAACTTGGGCAGATAGGAAACTTTGCTCATGGTACCACAAAAGTTACTTTTATAAATGAAAATATTTTATTGCGGTGGAATTTTTGTAGCATTCAATGGTGCCACATAAGTAAAAAGTAGGACTCTCTACGCATGAGGGAGTTTACTCTTCAAATATTCCATTTGGTAGAAAATGCTAATAAATTCGACAATACAGAGTAGCCATTCGAATTAACAACTAAATCATATATATATATATATATATATATATAATAGAGTTGAACCAAGATCTATGAATTGGAATCTGCCCATTAAAATGTATTCATGAAAAAAGAATAATTGAGTAAATAATTTTAGGCCAAAATGAAGTGGCCACGTGATTCACGCTTTTATTTAGCCAACTTCAAGAACTTGGCTACGAAAAGCCCACTTGTCTGTGAAGTCAAAGGATCGAAACGTAGGGTCTTTGCTATTCGTCCACTCTTGCAGGGCCAATTTCTTGCAGCTTCTATCTCCTGCAAATCTAAACGACCAGAAACAAACAACATTTCGGATTCGAACCCGTTGTTCGGTTGGTTACTATCGAATACATTATATTAATGGAGTACTACTCCTTTTGGCCCAATTTAAGAATAATATAGCTGTACAAAGACTAAATTTTTACCAGCAGAAGCATTATTCTTGAGAAACTGTTCCACAACATCCTCATTCTGTGCTATGGTAAGACTAATCAAAAGAAAGGGCAACCATTAGATTATATGGTAAGCATGTGCATGTGTTTTTTACTAAATTTTTAAGGATTTTTTTTAAGGATTTAGATAAGGGTTTTTAAGCACTTGAAAAGACATTCCAGTCTGGTCCTAAATTATTTGTGTGATTGGTTTCAAAGCTACAAAAAGGTTCAGCCAATAGAAAGAACCTGCACGTGCTGTAGACAAGTATCCCCCCAGATTTTAGCAACCTAAATCCATTGGTTAGGAGTCTCAACTGCAACAGACAAAAGAACAACATATCGTTCAATATATTTATACACTTAAAATTCATTTTGTAGAAAAAAGAGCATTCAGATGTTCAGAGTGCAAGAAGAAATTTCTGATGGTTTCAAAAGATGATTAAGTCTGTTACTTTTCCCAAAAACAACAAATACAGTGAAGACTTATGCAAACTTGAAGGGGCCAATGAAAGAAGAAAGAAACTGTCAAGGATCCCACCTTAAAAAAGGTAAAATATCTAAAGTTACTCCCTTCCCTCATTGCCAATTAATTTTGAGTTTCTTTTAGTTGAAATCTCATAATTTCTAATATGGTATCCAAAACTCATTGAATCTAAATAGGTCTTTGGTCTAATAAAAAGTGAAATTTTGTCCGATTTAAGATTGGTGAATCCAAAGAAATACCATCTGGATGAGGATGGATCATGTTGAAAAGCTCATATTGAAAAGGTGAGGATTTCGCTTAACATTGATAAAATAGATGGATTACTTTCCTCGTTGTCATTGGTTTTGAGTTGGAACCCCATACTATTTAATACGAACCACATAATTCTGAAGTTCATTTGACCTGATTAGTTTTATGAATACCTGAAGTACAGTCAAATTATCTGTTCTCTCAGCATCCAATACTCTGCGTTCAAGAGATGACCAACCCCAACTTTCAAATTTCTGTATGTGCTTTATAGAGCCATCATGAGTGCACTCAGCATCCACGAGGACCTGAATAAATCTCAAACATCATCAATCCAGAAATTAACAGGACAATACCAGAAGCACAAGAGTGACAACTCTTCAATAATAGAAAGGAGAAGTGGGGGGATAATAAGCACAACCAAGCTCACCCTATCATACCCATAGCTCAACATCTCGCTTTCTGAAGGACTTCGGTATATCTCACTCTTAGTGAACCCAACCACACCAGATTTCAGCCCGTAAAATATAAGTTCTGGATCCAGACACCTCTGGACTAACTCTACAGCAACGTTTTGTTTTGCTTTGGCTGCTTTTCTTCTTTCCTTCCAAGGTTTTCTCGACGTCCACTCCTTCAATCTGTCGACACTATCTTCTAAAGTACATTCACCTATATAAGACTAGATAGATCATAACTAATTAAAGAAACAGAAAGATAACCAAAACAGGTTAGTTGCTCATTACAATTTTATATTTAGGCATTTAGAGAAACAAGTGGTTACCTAATCTAGATTCTGAAGTAACTTTCACAGGAATGAGAGAAAATGTTGCTCCATCAGCAACGAAAAGTCGGCAAATATCACCAAGAGCATATTTTTGCAGCATTGTCCTACAAGCAGCTAAACGATGCTGTGAAACATCTACTCCAGTTACAGAACCCATACCATGAAGAAGGTCTACGATCATGCAAAGTTTGGCCCCTGAATGTGATGTGATGCCCATGTAAGAACTAGATGGGTGATTGGTTAGTTGTTCAAAGATCTAATATATGATAAGCAACACCAATTTTTTTCTTTGATATCCGTGAGTGTCTGAGTCAGCTTAACTATTCTCACGGCACACACCACTTGACCCTACAACATTTGGATGTCAAGAAAATCCGTAGAAAATTAGTTCTTAGGTAGGTAGCCACCATGGATTGAAGTGTTTAACCCACAACATTTATGTTTCTTATTGTCCTTTTGACTACTAGGCTACCCAGGGTGGTTTGACATCATATTTATTGTTCACTAAACAGGCAGTTTCATTAAAAAAAAAATATGTCACTGCCTGAACTAACTTACACGCACCTCAACTATTTTCACAGGACATACAGTTGACCCTATAATGTTAAGGACACCCGTAGGAAATTAGATAGGTGACTACCATAGATTAAACTCATAACTTCTTAGAGTCTTAGATTTCCAGGATCTTCTTTAACCACTACGCCAAGTCCAACCCAGGATGGTGGTTGATAAATGAACATATCAATTTTATACATTCAGGTAACTAAACCATAAAGCCACTTGATCCACTCTAATCCCAACTCTTGAGACTTGAGACATCCAGTTTAACCATACTTATCCCGTATTAAATTATTTGTCAATGTTAAAAAATAAATATTTATATGAATAGTCAGCAATACTTTTTCTTCATTTTATCTATTTTTTTTTACAAATAAAGGTTACAGACTGCATCTCTGGAGCCTTCCACGTTCAACACGCTTATAAATCTCAATTCTTTTAAAACATTACCCGGAGCTGCACAAAGATCAAGGACGTGATTGCCCGGTAAAATGCCCAAGGCAGACACAGCAGCACCGGAAGCTGCATCTATTCCATATATCTGAATGGAAAAACAAACGATAAATATTTAAAGCAACCAAATGGTATAACATAAACTGAAGATTCATAATCCAGTAGACAACATGAACCTATGCTTTTTTTTTATATTTGTGTCAGCTTATGCGCAACTTGAGTCTTGACTATTCTCACTTCTCACAAGACAAAGTGTCAGAACCTACAACATTTAGTCATGAAGGAAACTCGTAGTTGGGTTATAAAGGAAATATTAAATAGGTGGACACCATGGATTTATTTTATACATATATGTGACTGTTCGAGTTAGTTTACGCGTACTATGACTATTGTCATATGACATATAGTCTGATCCTTGAAAATTATTAGAAAGGACAAAGATCCAATTCCCAAAACCAATGCCAAAGTTGGTTCCTCACCTTTCCTGTCTTGTAAGCAGGAGAGGCAGCAATCTGAACATGGGGCGGAAGGGAATGGAATCCAGGCAGCCAAGTGACATTGTCGAGCTTGCAATTGATCTCGGCCTCAATCTCCTCCACATCGGCTTCATAACCAGGCTTCAACCTACCCAATTGAGACAAAATTGAACAAAATGGAAACTCAAAACATTAAGCAGCGATTAGAATAAAGTGGAGATGGATGTACCTGACATAACGAGGGGTGGAATCAGCAGAAGCGTAAATGGAAGGGTCCAGACCATTATCCCTCAGAAAATGGAGAAACGCCGCCGGCAACGGCGATGTAGAAGGCTCCTCCTCCATAGACTACGCCTTTCAGCCAACCCCAAATTCGAAGTAGGGTTTAAAAGTGGGAGTGCGTCAAAACAATTCGTCACTTGTGTTGAAACCGCGGTTATGGGGCGCGGTTTTTCATCCCGCTGATATTAGGGCTCATGTTAACTTACTTTTAAATACTAGATCTTATGTTTGACGAGGAGTTAGTTCCTTCATTATTTTAAGGAGTTATTTGGAGTGGATACACTTTGAGTTTTTTGTGTAAGATCTCGTTTAAATGTAGATTTTTATGAAGGTGTTGCAGCCAAAATTTATTTGGATTTTTTTTTTTTTTTTTTTTTTTATAAAAGAGTTAGTGACAATAGTTTGTTTTGATGTAAATTTAAAAATAAAAAGTTGTTTTGAGTAGTTAAAATGAATTGTTAAAAATGAGTGGGTATAAATGAAGAATTCTTTTTTTTTCTTATTGTTAGAAATGAATGATCACCAATTTAATTTGTCTTACGCATTTTGCTTGATTTGAAATTAATTAATTCCTAGGTAAGTGGTCATCATGAGGTTTGAACTCATACTCTTATGTACCCCAATGTCCTACTTGACTAATTGAGCTACCCCATGATGATTTTTTATTATTTTATAGTTAGGTATCTTCTAAATAATGAGTGATATGTTATGTGGTATGCTTTCTATAAACTTGTGTTTTATTGTTATGTTTGAAGATTAAGGTTTTTTGTGATTGAATGTTGATTTTCTTTAGTGATAGGAAATTAGGCATTTGGTTGGCCAATTTCATGTTGGAATTAACAAATAGAGACATCTTTAATTAGTGGTTTGTTCGGTCATTCTCGGACATTTTGAGTAGGTCTAATTTGGGATCACCTTGCCCATTTTAATTTTGGTGGGGTTACTGATAACTCTCAAGAAGTGAGAGTTAAAGTAGGAAAATAAGATATATTTTTATATGTATTTGCTAATTTTTGTTAATATGAATTTTCGCTCTGTTATAACATTAGTTCGCTTAAGCGAAGCATCCTATGGTTTTCTGAGTAGGATGCATTTTAGAAGTTTGCCTGTACCAAAAGTGTTTGATTGTGTGCAATTATACTATGTTGAATGATTTAATGTTTCTTTCAAGTGTCTACAATGAACTTAATGAAGCAAAGCGAAGTTCAAGCATGAAGGGAAGTTCGTCAAAGCGAACATAGGGAGCCCATCTTGACGAATGTGTTCGTTATAACAAAGCATCACGAAGCCAAACACAACTCGTCCCAACATTCAACGAAGCCAACCAGACGAAGCAACACTTCGTCAGCATGAAGCCAACGAACCAGAACCCGACGAACTAACCATTGACATTGTTTCACTTTGGCGAAACAAAACGAAGCTACCCCTTACGAAGGAAGTAGATCGTGGAGCAGAGAATGTTGGTGGTCAGACGCGTGTCAAGGATCTGAGATGTGCTGATCAATCTCAATCGTCGCACGTGAGATCGTGGAGCAGATGTTGTCGCGCTCGTTGAAGCTTGGCTATAAAAGGAGCTATTCCCTTCCATTTGAAGCGGTCGAATCCCAGAGAGACGTCGTGGTCGAGTCCGAGAGGAACGTCCAGGTCGAATCCGAAAGGATCTTCCGCCGTAGCCTAAGTTTCCGATCATTTTTTCTTAGTTTTATGCGTTGTTCTTAGCCGTTTGGCATTTACAGTTGTTTTGTAGTTTAGTTTATTGCTTTCTTTACTTTCGCCTTAGCATAGTTGTAGCGAACACTTTTGCACGCTTTTAATGAAATTATTTCCATGCTTTTCTATTTGTTTCATCTTAACTTTCTTGCATGAGTAGCTAATTAGTTCGTTGGAAGGTAGTGGGCAAGTAGGGAAGTTTCACCTAAGCCAAACTTCTAGTTAAGTTGAATATTATGGATGTTGTGTTAGCTTTATTTCGTCTCCGAGAGAAGCATATGTGATAAAGCGAAGTTGAATGTTATAACACTAGGTTTTGTTAAGTTTCTCCTTGCATGTAAAATGAATGCTTAGAGATAAGGTCCGCCTGATGCTGCAGCTTGGTTAGTGAGTTTGAGTTCGAGAGAACCAAACGAGGAGCTTGAGAAAGCCAACTTCTAGAGCTCGAGAGAGCCAAAGAGAAGCACGCAGTATATCGTGGTGGTTAATGTGTTGTTCGCTTCGTTATAGTGTTTGAGTTCGAGAGAACCAAACCAAGAGTTTGAGAGAACCGCTTCTAAGAGCTCGAGAGAGAGCCAAGAGAGTAGCGAACGATGTTCGCCCTTAGCCTGTGACGTTTCGCCTAAGCGAAATCACCTGACGAATCCTATTCCCTTCCAATGTTCGTTTTG
Organism: Sicyos baderoa; assembly: GCA_037832685.1. Classification (NCBI taxonomy): domain Eukaryota; kingdom Viridiplantae; phylum Streptophyta; class Magnoliopsida; order Cucurbitales; family Cucurbitaceae; genus Sicyos; species Sicyos baderoa. The sequence goes on from JBBMEF010000025.1 coordinate 6,680,084, forward strand.
TCTTTATTTTACTTAGTTTAATCACGTCTTCAACTTCAATTCATTCATTACTCAACTCTCTTAATTTCGCTTGAGCATAAGTTTAACTTTTTCCTGTGGAGATAACCTTTACTTACTTTAAAGTTTGCTACAACAAGGACTGTGTATACTTGCACATTTCTTAGGATTTCACACTTCGTTATGTTAGAGAAAAGTTTCGCTTAAGCGAAACCAGTATTGATACGTCATCATTCTCTCTCCTATTATCCTTCATTTATTTATATTTCCAATATTATGATGTGAAATTTCCGTACAGTTACGTACCTCTATAGCATATATGCTTCAAAGATTATCCATTCAGCCTTCTTCAAAAAAATTCAGATTTCATGACCGTTAAGGCGTTGATTTCAATTTAACTTACTTTTGATCCTGGCTATCTTGTTTATTGGTTTGTTTGTTGTTTGGTCACCATCTGTCGTTTGAGGTCTTTGTTATTATTGGAGTTTATCTCCGTTAGTAGTTTATCTTCGTATGAGAGACTAGGATGTAATGGTTAATTCTTTTTAGTTTTTTTTAGTTTTTTTTTTAGTTTTATTTATTTTTTTAATAGAGTTCCTTTTAACTATTCCTTATTTCAAATATATATATATATATATATATATGAAATTTTGTCATGAATAATAAAAATAAGTTGAAATTTTTGCATGTAAACTATTTTTTTAAAAATCAAATATAACAAGATTTACAAATTAAATAGATGACTTTAATTAAATCTATAAAATTAGTGACGTTTATATATATTATATATAAATAATAATTTTAATTACGTAAAATTTATGATTTCAATTAAATTAAAAATTTATGAAATTAATTTAAAATAAATATTTTGTTATGTATTAAATATAATTAAAATGTAGAGGCAAGAATTCGCTCGAATTAATAATTTGTTTCTAGCCTAAACTACTTGAAAAAAAATATTTCGCTATGAAACAATAATTTGCTATCTAAGTAAGTAAATATATATATATATATATATATTTGTACCCGCACGACTTTTACCCACAACATTTTTTATTTTGAAAAAACAAAAATAGTCCTCGAGTTTGTAGTAGTAGTGCTCAATTTTATGCCTTTTTGTGTCTAGTTGTTATATATATATATATTAAATATTATTTCATTCCTGTATTAAAATTTAAAATTAGTTTAACATTATATTATACCATTGACAACTTTTTTTAGCTTAATGATTGAAATTTAACATCATTAAATGTCAAAGATTAAAGTGGTTTGAAAATATCTCTTAAAAAAAAGTGGTTTGAAAATATAAAGACATGATATGTGTCGTCAAATTAGATACTTTTATTTTCATGTCATTGTTCATAATAAGATTTCGTTATCTCTAAGAGGGTGACACAGTGGATGAAGACTTAGGCTTTGGAGATATACTCCCTTCAAAGTCCCAGATTCGAGACTCCCTAGTGACTCGGAACAGACAATCAAAAAAATAATAATAATAAGATTTCGTTGTGAAATATAAAAATAAAGTTTGGATTTGAATATCAAATTTGGGCCTCAGATTTATGAATTGAGCCGATCAACGGCCACCGCTTTTTTTAAACTAAGGAAGAAAGAAGATTTTTTTTTTTTTTTTTTTAGTACAAATAGGGGAGGCGGATTACAATATCGACTCTTTCAAGATTCGTACCCGCGCTGGTGTTGAACTGGTTTACAACGAAACAATAAAATCGCTACGTCATTGACTCTTTTGGTAGAAAGAAGAAATTCTAGCAGTTCACAAAATAATGGAAACCAACAAGAACATAATCTATAACCTAATACACTAAAACTTAACCCACCAAAACGACTAAAATGAAAGTAATGTATATTTAAAAAAGAAATTAAAGTAATAAAACCAGTGCTTGACAACCTATGGTATAAGAATTCAAACAACTTAACCCAATGGCTTTCGTGTCCATGTGACCAAAAAAACAACATATTATCAACAAATTAAAACCAAAGCCCACATTCATTATCGCACTAATCAATTCCTTAATCGATTACAAGATTTTCCATTACAAATGGTACGATCCAAACCCATGATTCTTCAATTGAGGAAATGGAGTCACTTCCAACCCATCTTTTCCAGCACATATGGAAAAACGACGTGTCGTCCCACAAAACAGGACCGGTCGAATTTGGTCCGGTTTCCGGCCTCAATTCAGTCCCCTCTTCTCGTTATAAATAAACCCCAATACCTTCTTCAAATACCACTCAATTTCCGGCTCTTTTCAGTCTCTGGTTTTCCGGCCGCCAAAACCGCCCACAGATTTCAACCAGCCATGGGCTCCCTCAACTGGTATTTATCGATTTATATTACCATCTGATTTCATTCCATGTTATCACAAATGGGTCCTAATTTGATTCTTCTTTCTCTTCCATTTGGATTATTGCTGCTCTGTTTTTTCGATTCCGGCAGTTCCGATCCCGGAATTGTCACCGTCGACGTTAAAACCGCCAAGAATCTGCTCCATTCCGGCGGCTATGGGTTTCTTGACGTTAGGTTGATTTTGATTGATTTTTTGTTTTTTGTTTTATTTTGTAGAAATTGATAGGTTTGGATTTTTTTTTTTTTTTTAAAGGACTGTGGAGGAATTCAAGGAAGGGCATGTTGCGACGGAGAAGATAATCAATATTCCTTACTTGTTTAATTCTCCAAATGGTGAATTGTTTTTATTATTATTTTGGTTTTCGATATGTTTGATTTTCCCGGCGATTTGACTGAAAACGCGGCGTTGGGATTTTCAGGGAGGGTGAAAAATGAACGGTTTCTCGAGGAGGCGGCGGCGCTATTTAAGAAAGACGACCGACTTCTCGTGGTAATTTCATGGAACCTAACTATTTTTTCAATATATACATAGATAATAACGTCTACACATTTTAGTTTCAAATATATATAAGAAAAAAAAGTGACTGACTAGATTTTTTTTTTATTTCTTTTATTTTAAGATTATAATTTCGAAATTCGAATTTATGATTGTTGATTTATGATATACACTAAATGTATAAAAAAAAAACTCATCTCCTTTAAATGTATAAAAATAAATAAATAAGGTCCAGTTTGATAACCATTTGGTTTCTTGTTTTTGGTTTTTCAAATTTAAGCTTATTTTTTCTCAATTTTCTTATGATGTGCTACATCCTTCCTACCATGTATACATCTTTCCTTAAGAAAGTAGGAAATATCAACCAACTTTTAAAAACAAAAAAAAGTAGCTTCCCAAAGTTTGTTTTTATTTTTAAAAGTTGGTTAGTATTCTCCTACTTTCTTAAAGAAATATGAATAGATGGTAGGAAGGATGAATCACATTATAGGAAATTTGAGAGAAAATATGCTTAAATTTGAAAAACAAAAAACAAGAAACCAAATGGTTATCAAACGGGGCCTAAATAATTTGTTTAAAATTAGACAATTTATTTTTTTTATAAAGAGAATTAGAGTGAAAAAACTTACCAAGAGACTTGCTCTCAAATAATAATTTTAGACTCGTGATCATAATGTTGAATTAAATGACAATCAAACAATAAAATCATCAAATCACATCTCTTTTCGTACATATATACGAAATACTTAACAAATATGTGTGGAGAAAATGTAATTTTAAAATGGTTGAAATATGCTTTATAATATAAGATATTGACTATTTTAAATATAAATTCTCATAGTTTTATTTTTGGGAATTACCATGGAAACGTCATGCGAGACTTTTTGTTCCCATTAGCCCCAACTGATACATAGGAGAACAAATAAATTTAATTTTTCAATAATAGTAATAATCAGGAGCTATGAAGGGACTAGAGGTGGCTCCTTTTATATATAATTTAAATCAGAAATGTTGGATGTTTTGTTATTACCTTTTTAATCCATTTGCTATTTTTATGAGTTTTTCCTTTATTCATTTTTGTATGTATGTTTTTAGTTGTAGTTTTATATTCTTTTTATATTTTTTTTTGAGTTACAATAATTAGGAAGGAGGATTCGAACCCGTAACCTCTTGTGATTCGGAGTACACATCTGAGTTAAATATTTTTTTGTACCTTTCATTCTTTTTCTTTTTTTTTCTTCTATATATATGTATATTATATACTTTTTTGGCTTCATTTTTATTTATATATTTTATTCTTTCTTTATTTTTATCATCTTTACACACACATTAATTTTTCATCGTCTTTTTTATTATTTTTATTTGTATCAACATTGGTAAAAAAAGATTAAAAAAATAAAAATTAGATTACACTTAAATTGTTTATAAAACAAAGTTTGTTCCCCCACAATTATCATGGTTTGTGGTTCGTGTGAACAACCAAAAAATTATAAGTGTAATTTATAGTTGTCACCTATTTAATCATTAATTTTTTAAGCATTTCATAATTGTAGGTTAGGAGATCTATCTGGTAAAAATAGTCAATTTATGTATCCTTATATTTAGGAATATTATTAAAAAAAACCGTGATAATAATAATAATAAGATTTCAGGAGAAAAAAACAGAAATAATGAATAAAAATAGATTGAAAAACATGTGAATTTAAGGAAATAAAAAGAGACACATTAGTTTATGAAAATGACTAATATTGTAGTGTGGCTTTCAAATTTTATGAAATTAATTTTGTTGGATTAATCTTAATGTAATACAATGTCAAGTTCTTTTATTACAGGGTTGCCGAAGTGGTGTTAGATCTCTGCTCGCCATTGAAGACCTCCAAAATGAAGTAAGTTACGATGATATATGCATTAAATCTTTCTTTCTTTATCTTTGTTCTTTTTTACGATAATTATCGAAACTTATTTTAGTTCGTAAATTTGAGTATTTGTTAGGCTTTTCCGTAGTCTTTTTCTTTTTATTTTACAATGAGTTTAATTTTTTAGAATATTTTGGAGATGGTGAATCTGAAGCTATTGACTTGGTTGACATATATTGAGAAGAAAAAAAAAGGAAAATTGTATTGGTTGTACTTTCCTCACGAAATTTGTATTATAAGCAAATTTTAAAGTATTTTTTTAAGACAAATTTTAAAATATCTGCATCTATTATAAGAATACATCATTAAAACTAATAATTACAATTACTAATTTAAAAAAAGTGGTTATATTTATAATTATTTTCTACCGCCGTCTAATCTTGCTAGTAATTTCCTAAAAATAAACATATTTGTATTTATTCATTTATACAAAGTGAACAAGTATATTATATTGTATATAAATTCTTAATGAGTCGATTTCTCTAATCAATAAACGACCTTTTTTTTTTTTTTTTTTGACAATCTTTTATACGTGTATATATATTGGTCAACTGGTCAAATAGTTGTTTAGTTAGAATAATTCAGTGAGTGTAAACTATTCAGTCACAAATGTAAAAAAAAACAATTTTTGTTTAAATAATGAAGATTAATATTGATATTGTTTGGATGGTTGTAAACCAGTTCAACATCAATGTTACAGATTCGAGAATTGATATTTGTCCCCCTTCTCTTGATATGTACTAAAGAAAGAAATTTGATAGAATTTTGATGCACTATTTAATTACGGAGAAAACATACAAAATTTAAAATTTAATTGTTCAAATGAATTAAATTTAATAGTGCCTTTTCTCAAGGCTATGTATTCATCAATCATAGTATGGTGTAAATAAATTCATACTTAGTTTATCTTATACTAAACTTGTTCAAATTATATATATAAATTGGCCTCACAAATAATAGGTCAGCTTATATCCTGTTATTATTATTATTTTTTTTTTTTTTGAGAATCGCTTATATCCTGTTATTCAAATTTATATTAATATGACAAAATTGAAATTGTAGGGTTTCAAGCATTTGAAAGATCTGGGAGGAGGGCATCTGGCTTGGTTGGAGAGTAATTTTCCAGTGGCTAAGCCAATAATGAAGACAAGTATTGATGCAAAAGTAGTTGAGGACCTTAAGTTTGAGCTCTAATTTACAAGTTTGCTTATAATTAAGTTTATGAATTAATAATAATTCAATAAAGTATTCTGATTTTCCGTTTGATAATCATTTCGTTTCTTGTTTTTGGTTTTTCAAATTTAAGCATATTTTCTCTCAAATTTTCTACAATTTGTATCATCCTTTCTACCATGTATACATATTTCCTTAAGAAAGTAGGGGAAGACCAACCAACTTTTAAAAACAAAAAAAAATAGCTTCCCAAAATTTGTTTTTGTTTTTAAAAGTTGGTTAGTATTCTCCTACTTTCTTAAAGAAAGATGAATAAATGGTAGGAAGGATGGAGCACATTGTATGAAATTTGAGAGATAATAGACTTAAATTTGAAAAACCAAAAATAAGAAACCAAATGGTTATCAAATGGGGCCTCAGTTAATTGAATTAACACATAAAAACCAGTAACAAAAGTTAAGCTTAACTGTCAAGACCTATAATTTGATAACAAATAAAAGTTATAGGTTAAATTTAAATTTAAAAAAGAAAATATAACACAAAAAGTTTAGTTGATTTTTTTTTTTTTAGTTTGAAAAAAGTTTTAATTTCTTTTTGATACCGTTAAAGAAATTTGTTGTGTATACTAACTTTAGGACCCTCTATTAAAATTATAGCACATTTTTATCAAAAATTTCTTTATATCAAAATTTTGAGTGATTGAACTCAATCAGTTTGTTAAGTGATTGAGCTCAACTGATTGAGTTGAATCAATAACTAGCGATTGAACTCAATCACTCGATTAATTTCAATTTTTTTTTTGTATATATGCAATTATTTTCAGTTTTGTGCTATAGATGTAATTTTTAGCCAATTTTTATTATACATGAAAAATCCCCTACTTTTAAATATTAAACTAATTTGTTACATATATAGGTGAATTTAGGCACATGCATTTTTACTCTTTTCACGTGTCGTACTCATAACCTACCATATTTGTTGATACTTTAAGAGAAAGAATACAAACGAAAATATACTAATACACTCTTGAATGATTCTAATAAAAATAAGGGATTTTTGAAGAAATAGACCAAAAATTGATAAAATATTTACAACATTAGACAAATTTTAAAAAATTTAGCAACCATAATCAAATATACAAATATACGGTATAAAGTAATACTTTCTATACTGAATAACTAACATAATACAGTATGATGAATATTTTTTATACCGTATATTTGACTATAAATACAAATTTTTTTAAATTTGCATAAATCTGTAATTATTTTGTAAAATTGGACTATTTAATATAATTTTCTTAAAAATAATTGTATTTATGTATTAGTATCAATAAATAAATAGAGGAAGTGGAGATAATTTGAACTTCATTGCTGCACTAGTTATATTCATTATTTTTTTTCTAAAAAAAATGCTATATTCATTACTAGTTTATGTAATTACTTTTGAAATAAAACGATATTCGACTTAATCTTTTTGATCAATTGTTTTTTTTTTGTTCAAGTTCTTTTCCCTATTTGACTAGCATCTCTTATTTTGTTCTTATCACAATTTCATCAAAAACGTGTTAAGTACATAGTTCACAAAATCCTTAAAATGTTGTAATAATTTTGTATCAAAACAGGATCTCACATTAAAAAATGAAAAAAACTTCGCACTATGCATGAATTATTTTTCGTGTTTGTCGATTATGTTTCAAATGTAATAATCTTATGATTATATATCGTAACGACTCGACTTTCTAAAATACTCTAATGACGTGTTATGGGTGCATGCATTTTAAATTTCTCAAAAATAAAATAAATGAACACATGCAATTTCCAACGAAATTCGTAAAATCATTAAACACAACTAAAAGTTCAAAATATAGAAAACATAGTTCGAGATCACGATAGTTCAAAACGAAATACAATTGGACAGAGTTTAAAACATAAGTTCGACACAAAGTAAAACAATGCGGGAATAAAATGACGACACTGTATCAATGATCGACGCTACTCCCAACCTAGCCACCTCGGAATGGGTCAGCACCTGAAAATGTAAGGGATGAGTATATCAAAATATACCTAGTAAGGAGTCTTACCATGGGGTTAAGCATGCAAACAGAAACTAGTTAGAAGATATGATAACTGAAGCTAAATGTCTCTGACATACGTGCCCGGTCCACGAGCAAACAATGTCAAACGACTTCGTGCAAGCCGTGAGCAAAGATATAATTAAAAGCTGAGAAATTATCTGACCACTGTTAGGGGAGGACCACGAGTGAGAGAAACACACAAGTTTCCCAATCCTCGGGTCGGGACATGTCCCATACCGTGTTTGCAAAGACATACATAAATGTCTCGGAGTAGCCTGACCTATGACAAGGTCCCACCACGTGGTGCTGTAGAGACATACACATTGTCTCGAGGTAGCCTGACCTATGTCAGAGACCCACAACGCGGTGCTGTAGAGACATACACAATTGTCTCGGGGTAGTATGACCTATATGACCACACTTTCGCTGCGCAACTTTGATAAAGTATCAACATGGCATACACAAATGCAATAAAGTCACCCGACCCTGTCGCGGAGGACCACGAGTGAAGGAACCATTCAAGATCCCAAAACCTCGAGTCAAGACAACAACACTCGTGTCGTGTCAGCAAGGACATACTCGAATGTCGATAAAGTCACCTTATCTTGTTAGGGAGAGCCACGAGTGGGGGAAGCTACACGATCCATAAACCTTGGGCTAGGGGAGCCATATGCTAACCTCTAGCATGTGGGGACCGACCAGCCTACAGACAACATCCAAAATATGCAAGCAGGCTTACCGACAGGCATCTCTCCGCGCCATCATCTGTCTTAGTGGCCTCTTCCGCCTAAGGGTAATCAAGCCCTCATGGGGGTGGGTACCTGTTCGCTAGAGTAGTGGTTCGCAAATGGCGAATAATAAGTAAGGATTTATAGCGAATTGCAAATGAAAGTATACATTATCGATTGCAGCAAATTTTAAAGTAAGTAAAAGTCATCTCCACAGGGAATAGTTATTAAACTTATGTTTAAGCGAAAATTAGAGAGTTAAAGGTAAACAAGGAAAATTGTTGGAAGTGTTTGTTGGAAACGAAGGTAGTTCGCTAAATAAGTTCGCTAAAGCGAAAGTAAAAGCAAAAATTGATAAAATAAGTAACTTAGCCACACATAAAAATTTGTCAGATTGTTATGAGTAAAGCTGCAGAGTTCACAAGAATGTTTTCGCAAATTAATTAGACAACTGCAACTAACCCCCAACTGGCTTAGTTCTCTCGAATCTTAAGTTCGTTGAATTTGTACTGAAATTCTAGTAAACCTTATCTAAGCGAATGTGAATTATAAACTCTCGTCTACAAAAAACCTAGATTAAAGTATAGAAATATTTTCTTCTCTCGAAGCTAAATGGCGGAATCTCTCGACTCTCTCCCTATACTTTTACATTCAGCAAACGGCTTTCGTTGTAAATTAACTTAGCGAATTCTATTTTTGCTAATTCTGAAAATAAAATAACAAGCGAAATAATAAAAGTAACAAAGATTGCATAAATAAACTTTTATAAATGTAAATGTTTGCATAAAAACAATAGAATTTAAAAGATGCGAAAAGCAATGAATAAAGCAGAAAAGTTGCGAAAAACAATAAAGTTGTGAAAAAGTAAAGCGAAAAAAATAAAGAAAGTAGTAAAGGCAAAACAGTAAAGAAAGCAAATAAAGTGGCGAAACAAATACGAATACTGAGTTGCTGGCGACTAAGGTTCCAAGCACTGAGTTGGCTTCATGCACAACGAGTTCCTCGGTTGTACGATGGATTGATCTCTCAACTCTTTTCCAACATCTTCAGAATCTTTTGTCGACAGCGTTTTAGCTCTATATTTATTTCGTAGTGTCTTCGTCGGCAAACTCTGGCTTTTATAGGAGATTGACTGTGTCCGAAACTCTTGCTCCACGATCTCCACTTCGTCTCTGCAAATCTCGTTAACATGCACGTCTCGTGGTTCTGATGCGATCTGGTTTGGATGGTTGACGCGTGTATCTATCCGATGGTTGATCTTCAAGTTCGCTTTCGCTGGATTGAAGACTTAGCGAAAAATACCTTGCAAAACTTAGCAAAACGTTAAATAATTCAACTTCGTAAAAGATTGTGGTATTTTGCTTTTGCGAACTATTTCTAGCGAACTTTAACTATTTGTCATGATATTTTCTATCTTTTATCTATAATTCGCTCCTTAAATCATGTCGCGAATGCGAGTTATCAACACCCCCAAACTTGAATTATTACTCGTCTCGAGTAATTGTGCTTATGGACTAAAAACGTTATCTATGAGTGCTTCTTATTCTTAACGACATGCATGTTAATCCCACTTTTCAATTGAACTTCAAACCATAAACTATCTATCTTATTGACTTATTATTTCAATGAGCTATTTGGGCAAAGATGCCTTGATTCTTCGCAGATGTTTTGGGATCACGCTGCTGTTAGGTTCAACTTTTACTTCCTAACTTGGAATTCACCTGTTTGTTTCCCGACTTCTTAATTCGCTTTAATATTTAGCTCACCTTTTGCCGAAACGAATACTCTCCTTTTACAGTACAAAGATTTTCATTTATCCTGACTTAGGCTACTAGCCATTTGATTCGTTTCTCCTCTCAAGTAGTTTGAAATGATGATTTTGTCCCCCCAAGTTGGTCGAATTTGTCCTCGCATACTTCAGCAATTCGCTTTTCGCGAGTTCTTTTTTTTTTTTTTTTTTTTGACTTCGCTTTTCGTGAGTTAAATTCGCTGAATGCTTGAGGTGGACAACGAACAATTTTGGAGTTCACTATCATGGCGGTGCACTCAATACCCCCAAACTTGAATATGTCATTGTCCTAATAACAAAATGAAATCCCCCCAAACTTAAAGCTTATTGTGAAGTTTCGGATAAACAAGGATCAAGGTAGTTGGGTGTGTTAAACTTCAATTAGCGAATCACAAAACATCTACTTGGAGAAGGGTCTTATGAACAGAAGTTACCACTGATAGTTAGCAAAGTAAGCAGTATAAATAACATAGCAAAAATTGAAACATTAAGATTAATAAGAGAAATGTGATGTGCAAGTTCGCAGAAAAATAAGTCTTAACATGCGAAGTGAATTAGGTGCATCACATATCTAACTTTTAGATAAACAAGCAAAAAAATACAAGTAAATATATAACACAAGTCGGAAGCAGAAATTCGCAATATACTCATGATGGTGCGAATTATAAAATAACAAGAGTTGAAAATAATTTGAAATTAATTAATGGTCGCTTGGAGAGCCACGATTTTAAAATCCAATTTGGAAAAGCTGGAAGAGTGGGACCGCCTTCTATCATGCTGAAGAAGTGTTGCTCAGCCTTATCGCGAATTGAAAAGTTTTTGAAAAATGCGACTTGGCGAGCTTTCATTTACGAAATTTCAAACGACTAACTATAATTCGCAAATTGCAAGAATTCATAATTTGCAAAAAATCTATAATGCGAAAAATGAAAAATAACATAATGCAAACAATTAATTGAATAAACTAAGTTTCGCAATTCAAGAATTTGCAAGTTGTGAAAATTCAAAACGCGAAAAAAGGATTTTTTTTAAAGAAAAGAAGACAATAAAAGAAAACAAAATTATAAATTCTACTAACCTCGCATGGAGCAATATATGAAATCAACATTTTGGTACCTTTCGCTCCAGCGAATTATTCATGCGAGAGGACAAATAATGATCTTCGATGGTGCCCCATCCTTTGCGACTTGCTTGGCCTTCCTTTGATGCTCGTATAATTTTACGTTATCACCTGAAATTGAGATTGATTGCAAACACGTTAGATTTTTAAATGGATCGACAATACATACCTCGTTCGTCAAGGCTTCGTTTTGAATTTCCCCAATCACTTGGTATTGCTCCACCCAAAAGTTGTCAACACATGGTTTGTCATCCCCCTTAGACATAAATTCTCGAGGGCATGGAGGTGGAGGTATTTCAAGCGTGGTCAAATTCTCCCTGGAACTTTCGTCAGCTCAAGGTAATTGGATCAACTCATCCACCAAGAATTCCTTTTCTTCCATGGGCATTTGTTCAACATTCACTTCATCATAATAATCCGCGAACATCACCTTGAGAGTTCACTCAATAATTGCAGAAGGGAATGATTCTACCTCCATGGATTCATCTAAACTGCCTTCTTCGTTACTCGCAACTTCGTCGTGGTCAAATGTATTCGCGAGGATTTGCTTCAATTGAGCGAACTTTTCTTCCTCTTTAGGCATCCCCGTAACAGGAATTTGTTCGTTGTGATGGAGCAGTTTAAACTCCTCGTTTGTTCCAAAGTTTCCATAGTTCGTCGGTTGAGGTTCAATTATAATGCTTCGCTCAACTCCTTCGTTTGTGGACTCACAATCTAAGGTTTTAAGGATTATGTCACATTTGGCTAAGGCTTCTCTAAGCATGTTGTCATACGAAGTGTCGGATGAATGTTCGTATTTTTGTTGATGTTGAATGTCTGAGCTAAATTGGTTGTTTGCTTCGTCACACACACGGGCATTCAGTTGATCAAGTTTTGTGTTGCATTTTGTAAACTCTCATACATTGTTGACACGACTTATGCTACATCTTAAATGTATAGAAATTAATGTGGTGTGCACAACATTCAACAGACAACATGCAAGTATACATGGTCGTTCGTGATCAAGTGATAAGTAAAATTCATCTCCACAGGGATTGTTATGAACTGACTCAATGGCTGTAACGACCCGACTTTCTAATGACTCTAATGGGGCCGTTACTCGTGCATGATTTTTAAAAAGAAAGTTTAAATGAG
>JBBMEF010000025.1:6692981-6718124 GCA_037832685.1 Sicyos baderoa
TAAAAATTAGCCAGTCACCACTTCCCCGTTGTCAAAGAAAACCAGGCAGCCACCGAACGACGTCGTATCAAGTAGTTCTTTCTGGAATCTTCTCTTGACTTCAGTAAATAAGATATACATTACGTGGCGTCTTATTATTGGCGTAACATGACTAAAAAATATACTGCGAAACACCAGATTGCACCCTCTTTGGTTTAGGCAACAAGCAAAGAATCGCAGCAAAGATCGAAGTTCAGTGTTCGTATAGCGCCATCTTTTTCTTCCAAGTTCTTCCTCTTCCGATTCTGCAACCATGGTGCTCGAGGTAAATTTCTTCTCATAACTTCAAATTTGATCTTCCAAATGTTTGATTTGCTTTCATTCCGAGCTTACATTCCCCCAAATTCGAGATTTTCTTGATATTTTTTTCGCAAGTTAGGGTTTACTGATTTGACATTGTCTTGATTGGATCAGGCGACTATGATCTGCATCGACAACTCCGAGTGGATGCGGAATGGCGATTACTCGCCTTCGAGGTTTCAAGCTCAAGCCGATGCCATCAATCTTATTTGTGGAGCCAAGACGCAGGTAACTAATCTTGTGCCCGTGGGTTGAGTTGAATTAGGAATTGACCAAACCGTGTGAATCTGTGTATTTAGAGTAATCCAGCCAAATTATTTTTAGTTTGGGATGGGTTGGGTTATCGGTTGCGAAAAGATTACATGATATTAAATTCGAACCCGAACTAACTATCTTATTAGTGCATGCTCGTTGCTCCCTACCATTATGTTGAGTTCATATTTTGTGAATGGATGCTTTCTACCCTTATTCTAATTAGTAAGTAGCTATCTTATTAGTGTATGCTCTCTACTAATATGATAATTACTTATGTTGTTAATTTATCTTACACATAAATATAATATCATTCTCAGTTCATGTTGAGTTGGATTGAACGAGTTAAAAATTAGCACAGTCGAGATTTGACTCAACCCAAAGTAAATTATGACCTGCTAAAGAGACTTCGATGACCTAAATGAATCCTTATGGTTTGGGTTGGGTAGTCCGGGTTGTCGGAGTCTTAGAAAATGAAGAAGAATTTTACTAATCTCTTATATTGCCCAATTTTTTGTTGTTGTTGTTTTTTTTTTTTTTTTTTTTTTTTTTTAAATTTTTTTATCATCGATTCATTGAATATAGCCAGCTGGCTGCTCATTATTTCTACTGTTCATTACTGAGATCCAAATTTATAGCTATGAGAAACATATTCCCATAATTGCACTTGTGGAGAAGTTTTTGTTAGAAGGAATGAGTACGAGGCTTTTTGTATTTGAAATTTGCTTCTACTGACTATTCCATATCTGTGTTTGCCTGGATTGTTACTCTGAACTTTGAATGAACATTTTTGGTTTTGACAGTCCAATCCAGAGAATACGGTTGGGGTTTTGACAATGGCGGGAAAAGGTGTTCGTGTGCTGGTCACTCCCACCACTGACCTTGGCAAGATACTGGCATGCATGCACGGTTAGTTGCATTTATTCTGGTTATTGTTAGCAAAGCATTGCAGACTTACCACCAGATACAAAGCATTATATTGTTAGATAGAAATTTGTCTAGTTCGTATTGCTTTGTTCTATTTATTAGTTTTAGTCCATCTTTACACATTCTAACTTCTTGTTTGTTGAAACTACTTCCTAAACTTTAAATCTAGGTCTGGAGATAGGTGGCGAGATTAACTTGGCAGCCAGCATTCAGGTGGCTCAGTTGGCTCTTAAGCATCGTCAGAACAAAAAACAGCAACAAAGGATTATAGTATTTGTTGGAAGGTATGTCTTTATAAGTTCTCACCCTCTTTACCACCGATAGAATATTTTAAGAAACTCTTGAGACTTACAAGATGCTCACCTTGAGGATTCAAAAATTTTCAGGCGTAAAGTTTGGGTGTTTATTGTCAGGATATATTTGGTTGTGTTATGAAAACGGCAATCAACAAGCAATCGAAAATAAAGAAAACGAGAGAGAAGAAACAACACAGAAATTTTATGTGGTTCACTAATGTTGTATTAGTTAGTCCACGATAGAGAGGGAGATGATTTTATTAAGGAGAGACGAAAAACATAATGAACTATAAGGGGTTAGGGTTTTAATTTGAGACCCTCGACTTCCATTCATGATGGTCAACTATTAGGAATTAATTTTCTACGAGTTTCATTGACATCCAAATGTTGTAGGGTTAGGCGTATGTCCAGTGACATTAGTCGAGGTGCGCGAAAATTGGCCCAGACAGTCACGGATATCTAAAAAAAAAAATTTGAGACCCCGACTAACTAATGATAGGGCATTAAACCGTTCAAGGCATATCTCAACAGGTTGAATTATGTTTTGAACTAGAAGTTCATCTATCCTAAATAGCCCTTGCTAATTGATGAACCCCACTCAAGCGTGTACTAATTGAGCTTTGTTGACTTTGGTAATTTGGGCTCTTTACACCAAATGCAATTTCCCCTATCCATGCATAAATAAATATGTAACTATGTAGCATCAAGATTGAGAACTGAAACATTTTTAAAAAAGATTAAAACTGATAAGCTAGCATTTTACCTCAAACTGTCAGTAACTACATAAATTTAGGATCCTCTTTAATATTTAATACAACAAAAGTTATTCGAAGTCTTTCAAAGTAACATGTGCTTTTCAATCTCATACTGAAACAAGCGCTCAGAATGATAAATCTCAACCAGCCACTAAAGTTTTAAGTAATGTAATAATTTTTGAAAATATTTATGTAATCTAATTCTTAAAGTACTTGTACCCCTTAATTGTTTCTTATATGTAATTGCGTCTTTTGTGTTAATGCCTCCCATGAGAGTAAGGAACTTCAATTACGTGGAATATTTCCCTTCTTAGCTTTGGAGAAATTAAGATCTTGTCTAGACAAAACTTCTTGAATCTACATTTAGTTTTCCAAAACAAAGATTTCAATATATATTAATTTATAATTTACACAATGTCTGATGCAGTCCTGTCAAACATGAGAAGAAGTTACTGGATATGATAGGAAGGAAGTTGAAAAAGAACAATGTGGCCCTTGATATTGTTGATTTTGGAGAAGAAGATGATGGCAAACCTGAGAAACTGGAAAGTCTTCTGGCAGCTGTGAACAGTAATGACACCAGTCACATTGTTCATGTACCTGCTGGTCCAAATGTTCTTTCCGACGTACTCATCAGGTTGGCCGTCTTTAATATTTCAAGATCTTTTATATTTTTGTGTCATAACAAATTATATGCTCTTTTCTGGTTTTGAGTTTGCTTTGTTTGATTTCAGTACTCCTATCTTCACTGGAGACGGAGAAGGAGGAAGTGGTTTTGCAGCAGCAGCTGCTGCTGCTTCGGCAGGGGGCGTATCTGGATTTGATTTTGGGGTTGATCCCAACTTAGATCCTGAACTTGCCCTTGCACTTAGAGTTTCAATGGAAGAGGAGAGGGCCAGACAGGAGGCAGCTGCTAAGAAGGCTGCAGAGGAGAATGCAAAGCAAGAAAAAGGAGCCGAGCAGGCATCCGGCTCACAGGATGCAACTATGACCGAGCGTCCTGGACTTCCAACTTCTGATGCCGAAAACAAAACTTCTGATTTAATGGTCAGTGTAGTGTAGGCTGACTTATAGAAAATTGTTTTACAGCAATTGTTTTTGCTATTTCAATTTGAATATCTATGCTGCCCTTTGCGACACGTAATGGGCTGAAAGGGAAAAAATTCTTATTATTTTAGTTGATTTTGGATGATAGGACGATGAGAATGCGCTGCTACAACAAGCCCTTGCTATGTCAATGGATACTCCTGCAACCAGTGACATACGAGACATTGACATGTCAGAAGCAGCAGCAGGCGATCCTGACTTGGCACTTGGTAAGTCTTTGCTGTTTCATGTTTTTACATCTTTTAGTTTTTGATGAGTACATTATACATATTTGTCGACTCTTTCCAACTAGCATTTTTTTTAATCAATGGAGTTTCTAGAGAAAACTACACAAGGCATTACGTTGATCACTCTATTAGCTGATCGTTTAGGAAGCGTAGAAACTTTAGTTCGATAACTTTCCTGACACTTCTTAGCACAAAAGATTCAGGTTGTACAAACAATAGTTAATTTACAAGAAAAATATTCAAATTGTCAAGCATGACATCCTAATGTTGTATGGTCAAGCAGTATGTCTCATGAGAATAGTTGAGCAACTGGCCAGACAACTTGTGAATATTAGAAAAATATAAATAAATGAATACATTTTTTTAGTAAAATACATCAAACTCAATGTTTTAGTAGAAAAATGTTTAAACTTATTGACTTTGAATTTCTTTTGCTATAAAATTGATATATATATTTAAAAATGTTTTTATCAATAAACACATCCTTGCTATGTCAGTTGCCTAGATTTTTCAATAATGTTGTGTCATCTTCATGTCAATGTATCTGTATTCATGCTCTTTAATGTATTCATATTCATGCTCGCTTGACGGGACTTTTTAAATACTTTTGCCGGTACCAAACCATCCATCTGACTAGTTGGCTTGCAGCTCTTCAGTTGTCTGTGCAGGAAGCTTCCAGTGATTCGACTAGCCCGACAGACATGAGCAACTTGTTGGCCGATCAGTCTTTTGTGTCTTCTATTTTAGCTTCAGTACGTTTACACAGTTTCATCTTTTCCCCCTCATTTTCCTTTTCCATATTGAGAAACTAAAACATACTAAAACTCTTATTGGGGTTGCTCTATTTCCCGTGGAATCGTAACAAGAATTCTTTTGCAGCTTCCAGGCGTAGATCCAAATGATCCTTCTGTAAAAGATTTGCTCGCTTCCATGCAAAGCCAATCCGAGGTGAGTCGTGTAAATGCTTGCAAATTTAAACGATGGAATTGCATAAAAAATATAAGAAGTTGAGCTTTACTTATCTTTAAGCGACATATTTTTTTATTAGAAACGTGTTGAACTAAAAAAAGAATGATTGCAAAGATAAATATAACTGTTTTTACCTGAGGGCATGGCCAAGTACCTTTCTACAGCCTTAGTTAGTTGACATTTTGAATATAAGGCTTTCTTTTTTTCCTGGATTATCTTTCTGTCAATTGACCAAACAAATATATTTACAGAAAACTTCCGATAGTGAGCTGTCATGACGTTAATCATGAGTTCATTCTATGATGATCACCTACCTACTATCCAAATATTAATTTTTTACAAATTTTTCGACAACCAAGTACTGTTGTAGAGTTAGACAGTTGCATGAGAATAGTCTAAGTGTGCCTAAACTGGTTTAAACATCCACAAATATATAAAAAGAACTTCCAACTATAACTAGTGAAAAAAAGACGTGGATTGATGATTTGAATGCGGATTAGTTTTACGCATGCTGAATTTTGCTGCAGGATAAGAAAAACGAAGACAAATCATCGAAGGAAGGCGAGAAATGAGGGATTTTGGAGCTTGGTTTCGTGCCGTGGTTTAAGCTTGGAATCACAGACGTCAAGAAAGATGATTATCATCAATTGGTCACCATTGTCACATGTTTCTAAATTAATATCTCTTCATGGTAAAATGTGTGCCTTCCTCCATTGAATTATATATGTCAATTCCTCAGCGTTGGGACGTTTTTCTTCACATGCTCATTTCTTTTCTTCCATTGAATGATATGTTTGCCGTTTCATAGAAAGATATGTTGTCTTTTTTGGAATCAAAGAAAAGAAAGGAGTATGATCGTTTTCCTTAAAAACAAATTATTATGATTTATTTTTTCCCGCAATATAATAGCTTTAAAGTCAAAATCTATTTCAGATTCAAGAATAACATTAATATTAAATTGAAACCAAATTTATGCCCGTTTCTAAATGCATACTAAATATGTATGTTGTAGGCTTGTACTATATAGGGTTTTTTTTTTCCTCAAAAAAAAAAATATAGGTTTTTTTTTGTTTTTTGTTTTTTTGCAATGTTTGTACTTGTCTCAGCTTAATAACGATGAAATTTCTCTATTTCTTTTCGTAATTTTATGTCATTTGCACAGAATAATTACATTTATATGAAACAATCCTTTTTATTCTTAGGTTTAAAATATTATGCATTTATGTATTACTTTTTTAGTATACTTTTCATTTAATCTCTAAGATTTACCAAAAGAGTAGAATAGTAATATGTATTAGGGGTGTTCATAACTGATCCGATCGACCAAATTGATTAAATGAGGGATGGTCGGTTAGTTTTCAAATATGTGTTGGTCGGTGTCGGCTACAAAAAATTTCTTTCAACAATATTGATATTTTCATACAATTAAATATGTTTTTTGTTAAACTATTGCAAAATTAATTTAAATTAATGCATTTTCAAAAATTATTTTACATACTCTAGTTTTAAAATTAATTCTTGAAATTTCATTATTACGATGAATATATTATTTTGATAAGAAAAAAGGAAAAAAATAATATGAATTAGTCTTATTAATTTGAATGTGTTTTCAATTGTTATTGAATTTTAAAAAACATTTGTTACATCCTCTACTTTCTCTTATCCTTCCACTTTTCATTTATGCTAAATTCTTTTAATATTACTATCTATTAATTGATTTGAAGAATTTAATTAATTATAATTAAGTAAGTTAAAAATTCTTTTTTAAGTACAACTTTAAAGAGGGAACTAACAAATTCTATATAATAGATACTATCATAGAAATGGATTAATACCATATAAGACAATCAAATGCGCTATCGACCTATTCGATAATAATAATCTTTAATTTAGTTCATGAAATAAAAAATTGTAAATTACATAAAATAATACGTTTTTTATAAAATAATATTGACTAAAATGAAAAGTATTAAAAGTAAATTGAAAAAACATATCCCAAATAAAAATGAACATTAAAATATTATAAGTAAAAATACTTAATTTTAAAATTAAAAGAAAAAAGAACTCACAAAAGAGAAGAGTGATATTTCTTGTCGCTCAAGTCGGGAAATTCTGTGTATAATTTCGGGTGCAAAAGAGAAAGAGTGCGAAAGAGGTTTAAGCGAAGAGAACAATGGCGAGATACGACCGAGCTATCACCGTCTTCTCCCCCGATGGTCATCTGTTTCAGGTCGAATACGCCCTCGAAGCTGTGCGCAAGGGCAACGCCGCCGTCGGTGTTCGCGGCACCGATACCATCGTCCTCGGTGTTGAGAAGAAGGCTACGCCTAAGCTTCAAGACTCTAGGTATTCTCGCTTCCTTTCTGATTCCTCCGTTGTACTGTCTGTTCCTGCTTGTGGATGGATCTGTTTTTGTTCGAGAAATGGATTTCTGTAGGTCTGAGATTTGTTTGTTGAGATCGCTTAGGGTTCTATATGGCCATTGGCCAGTGTTTGATTTTTCTGATACGTTTGGTGATTTTTGATTAATTGTTTTGATTTTTGTCGTAAATTTTAATTTGATCGGGTCCGGTTGGTGCCCTAGAGAAGCTGGATTTGGTATTTCCCTGCCAGAATCGCTGATTGTCTTTTGAGTGATGAACGTGTATGATTGTAGTTTGGCGTTAACGATTTCCGACGATGTGTTATCACAGAGTCATCCAGTAGTATCAATATGTTTTTTTTTTTGGAAACGAAGAATTGGAGCTTTGATTCACGATAACCGGGGTAACCACGTTCGTCCCTAAGCCAGGCACGGGGAGACATCAAGGAAATGAGAGGTGTCTACAAATTAATGTCACAGTCGAGCCTTGAACTGTAACCTTGAGTGGAGCAAACCTTCAAAGTCCAAGCTTTCGACCCGTCATCGAGTAATGTGTTAATTTGATGTGATTTTGTTTAAAGGAACTAACCCAACTTCTGGGCTCTATTCTGGCGGTAATATGCTAAAAAATATCTCGATTTATCTAATTGATGTCTAAACGGTGGCCATTTTGAAATTTATGATATCATTTCAATAAATGATACCCGGTATTGACCCTTCCTTGTATCAACATTACTGGTTTGTTCAATTCGTTGGAATGCTTGCATTGTTATACTAAGATGGCCGTGTTTTATGCCAATAATGGCTGAACAAACACCCATGTTCTATGTTCTTACCGTGTAATTTGTATATGTATGAGTATCTTTCAGACATCTTCGATTTATTGAATCAACCATTACTTATATTTTCCTTTTGTTTTCAGATCTGTGAGGAAGATTGTGAATCTCGATAACCATGTTGCACTAGCTTGTGCTGGGCTCAAGGCAGATGCTCGTGTCTTGATAAATAAAGCTCGCATTGAGTGTCAAAGCCATCGACTTACAGTTGAAGATCCTGTGACTGTTGAGTATATTACTCGCTACATTGCAGGTCTACAACAAAAGTATACTCAAAGTGGTGGAGTGCGACCATTTGGCCTCTCAACCTTGATTATAGGTTTTGATCCATATACTGACGCACCCGCACTGTACCAGACTGATCCTTCTGGGACATTTTCAGCTTGGAAAGCAAATGCAACTGGTAGAAACTCCAATTCAATAAGAGAATTCTTAGAGAAAAATTATAAGGAAACTTCTGGTCAGGAAACTGTGAAGCTTGCTATCCGTGCACTGCTTGAGGTGAGCTCATGAAAACTTTTCATTAATTTCCTCATATATCTTGGTAAACTCACTTCAGAAAGCTTTTCTTTTATAAGGAACCCACGTCTAGCATTTTATTAGTTTTAGTATCTTGTGGTAATTTTCTTTCTAATTTGCCTGTCTCCCATTAAATTATTTCAGTGTCAGCTACGATTGACATGCTAAAGTCAGTCGAATGCTTCACTGCACCAGAACTATTTTGAGCTGCTCATTTTATTTAGTTTTGAAGTTGTGTTCCTTAATTTAGTTAGGTAGCCACTCAGCTTTGCATTCACGGATTTTCCTATTGTTGCTTTCCTGAAGTTGTTTGGTTAATGAATAGACTGTCATCTCAAGTAGCTCTTGGATGTATGGATGTATGATATATGGTGGTTCCTATAGATAAATGCATATATTTTGGTTGATTCTGTTGCATAAATGGTAAATTATTAAAGAAATTGGCTTTAAACAAAAAGCTATAAAATAAAGCAACAAAAACAATAAGGTTCTAAATCTCCGGCTAATCATTTTTCACCTTTGAAAATTTCTTCTATTCCTTTCAGTCATACCACCTTTCAAATAGCTCTATTTTTTTTTTATATTTGTGAGTGTCTGGGCCGTCGCGCACCTTGACTGAATCATGGAGCATACCGTATGACCCTACAATTAGCTCTAATTGCTTTCAATTAGAGCACATTTGCCTTCTCTTTTTTCTTCCAAGTGGGGACTGAACAAGATTGTCTAACCCTGCTGGAACATTGAAGGGGAAGACAGCTGCAAGCCTAAAATTCCAGCTTCTTCCATCAAATGAGTGAGGGGGAAAGTTCAGGAAAATGATTATATTTGGAATTTTGGCATAAAGACGCCAAATTGGGAAGAAGTGCGTGAAGGGGCTGATTTTATTTTTAGTGTTAAAATATATGTTAGCAGAAAGCTGTCATAAACATTTTGCATTCCTAAAGTATATAGGATTCCAAAAAACATACAAATTGACATTCAAGGATAACTTCCAAAACTGTTATTATTGAAATGAGAACTTAACTGAGAAGGAACGGCATCTCTCTGGTAGCCAAAATCTGTCATCCTACCTCTGGGTGAAGAAAAAGTTCCTCATAGTTTAAGAAGTTGAGAGCTTTCTCCATTCTTAATCATTCATCTGTCTTCCAAAGTTGAACTTCCAGCAGTTGGATTTTTATGCTACTGATAGACTTGCCCCCTCTTATTTCTTGCTGGTAAGTGATAAGCAGACAAACGTTTCGTGATTGATGCTGACAATATAGCGGTAAAAGCGGGCCTTGGCATTTAAGAGGGGATGAGTTCAATCTATGATGATCACCTAACCTACCTAGGAAATAATTTTCTACAAGTTTCACATCCAAATGTTGTAGGCCAGACTATGTCACGTAAGAATAGTCAAGGTGCGTGTAAGGTCACACCCTCACATATATAAAACTAAAAGTAAATATATGACAATGTAAACCAGTAACATAGGTCGCACGATGTAAAAATCACGCAACTACTTTTGCTGTGTAAGTTGAATTGACATCTAAAGATACGCAACATAGATTACATTGAAGTACTTATATGTTATGACTGTTGTGTTTAGACAGCTCATTGGGTTGATGAAGCTAATCTGTGTTGGGTATCTTAAGCTGTCTAATTAGCTCTGCTTTGCTTCTGTATTCCATATCTGGTTCTATGGCTGGTGTAAAGAATGAGTCATGTAGATGGGCATGTATTTTCTTATGGAGGCTAAATATTTTGCATAACAATGTCATATGCCAAGGCGGAAAAACAACGAATTCGTTTTTTTTGTATTAAATGCAGGTTGTTGAGAGTGGAGGAAAGAACATAGAGGTAGGTGTTATGACAAAAGAGCACGGACTGCGACAATTGGAAGAAGCTGAAATCGATGCTCTCGTTGCAGAGATTGAAGCAGAAAAAGCAGCTGCCGAGGCTGCAAAGAAAGCTCCTCTCAAGGAAACATGATTCCCTTTTCCTCCATTTCTTCAGGCATTTCCTTAATCTTTTACTTTATGGTGTAGTAAGTGGATCGTTAAATCTTATTCTGAACTTTCAAACGTTAGCAATTTGTGTATCATTGACATGAGGTGACCTTCGAAAAATGCATGTTTTATCCTTCTAGCCTATTTCAATGGGATAGCAAAATGATCTGAGGTGTATTGTTGTTGAGAAGGGTCTATTTCTAAGTATTACTGTGAAAGATTGTTGTGTCCATGCATGATGCATATGCTTTCATGGAAACCATTATAGCCTGTTCTAGTGATTAAATAAGAGCTCTCTTGATCATTAATTTCTTACGAGTTACGTTGGCAACTAATGTAGCAAAGTCGGATAGTTATCCCATGAGAATAGTTGAGGTGTGCGTAAACTGATTTGAACTCTTGTCGGAGGTGAGCCAAAACCAAGTTGAGGTTATTTTACATTGGGGTGCAGTTTGTATAAATTTTGAATGCCCAAAACAGATTTGTATGAGCCTGAGTAAGAAGTAGAGATGAACTTAGTTGCAATGTTTGTTTGTTTGTTTTTTGTTGTTGAAAGAATGAGAATGCAGAAGGTAATTCCAGTGTCCAAATTTCTTTCTATGGATGGAATTAAGAGGCAGTAGCATGGTTTTAATATGGTTATGGTTTTTATTTTACCCATGGTTCTCTTATAGGTTATTTATAATCATTTAGTTTTTAAAAATTAAACTGATCTCCACTTATCCCTAAAAGTATATATATGTATCAATCTTAAATTTATTTTTGTTTTTGGGGTTTGACTAAAAAAAATCTGATCTTTAAAAATGTAATGCTTGTAGTTATACCACTCTCTTTTCAAATTGGAGATGTTTGTTTTCTTCCTGTACCAGAATTATTACTACTTTCTATTGATATTGGAGTCTTGGAGATGTCTTCTGTGCAATCTCCACTTATCCCTATTTTCTTTTGTGGTTTCCATAAATTGTCTTTTATGAAAATAATAATAATAATAATAATAATAATAAATACCCACAAGGAATTTTGCCCCATCTTTTGCCAAATTACATTTTCGTACGGATGGGAAATGAAATGGTTATGGTCAAACTATGATAGGGGTTGACTTAGTAGTCATGCTAGTTTCAAGAAATTAAAAGATCATAAATTTAATTATTAGTAGCCACTTATTAAAAATTTAATTTTTTACAAGTTTTTTACAACCAATATTACAAGTTTAACAACAGAGATACGTGTAAGCTAGTTTGAATACCATGTTGAAGTTATTTCCATCCTCACTCACTCTTTCCATGGACATGTTTGATATCTATGTCATGTAAATTTATCATCAACTAATGGGGCTTAATTGAAAAGATTAAAATAAAGTGCCTAAATTTTAATAAAGGGATTTTTCATGAATGATTAAAAAAAAAAAAAAAGTTATGTATGGCAAAATTTTTTAAAAAATATATAAATATAAAAAATCAAATATGACAAAAAAAAATATATTTAATCAAGCTAAACCAATTTCAAACAATCAATTAAAATTGGTTGAAAATCCCCAATTATGTTTCCACCCATACGATATTTTTGGTGCATTAGGTGTTAGGGGAGCGAAACTCCGACTCCCAATCATAAAAGTGAAAGAGTAATACTTAGGTAAGGGTGGGTAAGTATTTTGAAAATACTTACCCACTTTTGAGCTACATATTTTTACTTTTAAAAAAAAATTGGCTTGAATTGATGGAGGGAGAAATATTAAAGTTGAGAAAAAGTAAAAAAATGGGTGGTTGTAAAGGTGGGTAAGTATTTCCAAAAAATTACCCACCCTTACCTAAGTATTACTCAAACTGAAATTATTTGAAAACAATAAAAGTTAAAATATTTTTTATATGAATATTTTTAAAATATTAGCTAGAATTTACCATCCACAACAACTTTCATTTTAATAACACCTAAATGTAAGTGATTAATTTTTTTTTAGGTAATTGGAGTAAACATACATTTAGCTAATATCCGTTAAATTTTATTTTATTTCTAAAATTATTGGTACGAACAAATAAATTTTTCAAAAAGTAACATCTCTATTCTAGCATCTACTGAATGAAAAAAAAAAAAGTTTTAAAAATTAAAGTTTGTTTTTCTTTATCTGGACAGTAAAAACAGATCATAGACAAAGGTGTTACACCAAGAATATAATTACACGATAGCCAGCTTTCAAACGTGGAACATACAACGGCTAGTTGCACGAACGGTAACCTTCAACGGTCAAAAATTCAAAAATACGCTCATATTAGCCCCTTCTATTTGAGTTTCAGTGCAGCCCGCGTCCTCATTTCTCTGCAGCCCTTCACTCTGATTTTCTTCGAATTTCCATTCTCAATTCCACTATGCTGCAGGATTTGTGGAACGCTCCTCCAGGTTTCAGGCCCTCCAAATCCGCCCCGTCTTCTCCGGCGAAGCCTTTCGGCGTCTCGAGGTTCCGATCCGAGTCACTCCATGTCACTCACAAGGTTCCCGTCGGTGACTCGCCCTACGTTAGGGCAAAGAATGTTCAGGCAAGATTTCTAGGTCCCCTAAACCCGTTTGATAACTATTTAGTTTTTTTTTTTCGATTTTTTAATTTTACTTTAAATCAAAGATTCTATTTACTCAAATTTTTTGTGTAAAGTTTCAACTTCAATAATGATGTATGTGGATTCTAACTATATTCCATTTGTAAACTTTAAATAAAAAAAATCCAAATGGTTATCGGTGTCTGAATTCTTGTTTCGTTGTTGATTTCAATTCGATTCTTAGGATTTCGATCGGATTTGTCAATGTACTGATGATTTGTTGCTTTGTTTTCTCAGTTGGTGGAGAAGGATCCGGATAAGGCGATTCCTCTATTTTGGGCCGCCATTAATGCAGGGGATAGAGTTGATAGCGCATTGAAAGATATGGCCATTGTTATGAAACAGCAGAATCGAGCCGAAGAAGCGATCGAAGCTATTAAATCGTTGCGGAATCGGTGTACCGACCAAGCTCAGGAGTCTCTGGACAACATTCTCCTAGATCTTTACAAGGTTCTTTTTAATTTCATTCGTTCTTTACTCAGATTTGTGCTTAGTTATAATCCAAACTGATCGCTTTCTCGATATTTTCGTATTCGATTTTGTTAGAGATGTGGAAGATTGGATGACCAGACTGCTCTTTTAAAGCATAAATTGTTCTTGATTCATCAAGGTTTAGCATTCAATGGTAAGAGGACTAAAACAGCAAGATCTCATGGGAAGAAGTTTCAAGTCTCTATTGAACAAGAAGCAACTAGATTACTGGTAAGAAAATGACATCTTGTAGATTTATAACAAAAGTAAAATAACATTTTGATCCTAAACTTGGACATTCATTCCCTTTTTGTCCCTTAATTTTCATTAATCCAATTTAATCCCCAATTCCATTTCAGTATAGAAACATTCAAACTCCAATTTTAATACACCTAAATTTTGAAGAAACTTAGAATTGGTCTTTATAATTTATTTTTCTTTAAAAAGTTATCATCTTCCTCTTTAAATTTTAGAAATAAGTTTACCTTTTATCTTTGATTATATTAGAGTTATGGAGGTTGTAACAAAACTTGAAGTCCCGGGACCAATATCGAATTTTTGATAATCTAAGGACCAATATGAACTTGTAGTGCTAAATTTGACATTTTTCTGTATCCTTAGGGGAATTTGGGATGGGCGTTGATGCAGCAGAACAATTACGTTGAAGCCGAAGACGCTTATCGAAAAGCGCTTTCAATAGCACCGGATAATAACAAAATGTGCAACCTTGGAATCTGCTTGATGAAACAAGGAAGAATTTCTGAAGCTAAAGAGAATCTACGCAGAGTTAAACCAGCAGTTTCAGATGGGCCAAGAGGAACAGATTCCCATCTCAAAGCTTATGAAAGAGCACAACAAATGCTCCAAGATCTCGAGTCGGAAATGATGAATGGTGGCGGCGACAGGCTCGAGCAGCGGCGACTCTTCGACGCCTTTCTCGGTTCTTCGTCGATTTGGCAACCTCAGCCTTGCAAGGACCAGACAACCACCATGCCAACAACTCTGCCTGCCACAAATGCCACAAGGACAATTCATGATGATTTTGGCGATGAGAATATTGATATGAATTTGTTACCAAACCAGATTGTTGTTCCTCAACAACAACAACAGAAACTTATCAAACAAGTTCAAGTTTCTTTAGGGAACTCATTGAATGTTGCTGCTCAGCCATTTTTCTCATCAAAATTTGTTAGTGAATCCAAACCCAAAGTTCCTCTAGGAACTCAATTTCCTGAAGGTTTAAAGAGAACAAGGTCTGGAAATGCAACCAATCCAAGGCCATGTCCTATTTCTGAGGAGACAGACAAATTGACAGCATTGTTGCCTGATGACAATGACTTTGAAGAGGCTATTCTTGCTGCAGTTTTGGGCACAACAAATGAAGTAGAGACGAAACCGACCAACGCCAATGACCTCGGCGGCGGCGCCGTACATCAGAGGAAGATTGAGAAAAGGCTCAAGGTTTTTCAAGACATTACACTTTCCTTGAGTCCCATAGCCTAACTGTTCTAATTTAACAATAAGTTTTCTTTATCTCTTACTAATTGGATGCCTTATTTTTAGTAGTGTAGGCAGAGGAGATGAACTTGTTCTCCTAGGCTGGCTTACTTTGGCAACTAGTCTGCATAAGCTTATTTGTTTCTCTATTTAATGGTCACATATGGCCTCTAATATATATGAGGCATATGATGATAATAATAATTTAATGCAGTTTTCTGAGAATTGTGTATTTATTAATTTGAGTCTACATAAGCTTATTTATTTCTATATTGTTCACCTATGACTAATATTTTTGTTATATGTGCACCTTAACTATTCTCGACTATTTTTCACCAGACAAATGTGATATTTTGTTACTAAGAAAATTTATAGAAAATTAACTTTTAACTAGGTGACCAATATGGAAATCCGACCAAAGCTTGAAAGGCTCTTTTATTTTCTATTGTGTATATATGAGAGACGAATCAACAAACAAATGGGAATTTTGAATTAACATAGAGTTCATCACTTGATTTAAGAATTGGAAAGTTCATTTTTTCCACACTTTTTAAAACCAGAGACAAATTTAGTAACAAATTTGTTTGAGTTTAGATAGAAGAGAACTTGGAAAGCCATCCCCCCTCAGGCGACATGGCTCTTAAACACAGTATTCCAACAACTGCTACAATTGCAGCTACCACAATTTGATTTTTCCATGAGGGTGTGCCTGTGGAAGGTTGAGTGAAGCCGAGCTCGGACAGTTTCTTGTGTGACGCTGCGTAATCCTCGAAAAACTTATCTTCATCCTGTTGGAGACAAAAACATAAGTTTAAAATAGCATTCGTCAAATTTTAGTTCCTAAACTTTGAAGTTTCTTCAATTTAAATCCTTAAACTAAAAAAAAAAAGATTAATTTTAGAAATATGTTCACATTTTATGTTTGATAGTATGAATATTATTAACACTATCTAACCGATCACGATTAGCATCGATTTCAAAATTATCACATGGACCAATTTTAACTTTTTTTTGAAAGTATAAGTAAAATTAGATACTTGAACTTTAGGACTAAAATAGAATAAAGCTCAAAATTTAGGGACTAAAATTTGTCTGAGTTCACCTCTGCATATGCCTTCACATATTGGAGAAACTTAGGATCTGCAACCAAAGCCTTGTCTGAAGTAAGCTTCAATAGTTGTTCCTTAGAGTGAGAGTCATTTTCTTTCAGCAATTCCCTGATATCATAATATTTGCAATTCTTATCATCATCTATCTAATAAGCAAAGGGAAATTCAATGCAAGAAATGAG
Organism: Sicyos baderoa; assembly: GCA_037832685.1. Taxonomy (NCBI): domain Eukaryota; kingdom Viridiplantae; phylum Streptophyta; class Magnoliopsida; order Cucurbitales; family Cucurbitaceae; genus Sicyos; species Sicyos baderoa. Next base: position 6,709,406 of record JBBMEF010000025.1, read on the forward strand.
GAGTTCTTACACAAAGTAGGAGTTGTCAAACTTCAGAGGGTCCTTTGTCCATGCGCCTTCGAAAGTTGATCTTTCCTTGTGTGCTCTTCCCTGATGAATTCCACACATTTTTTAGATAACCACGATCTAGGGATGATATTGGTTTGATTTTCTTCCGTTTTTGGTCAATCCAAGAATTGAATCGATTTTTATTAGCACCCCTACCGGGATCAATACAGAGGCACCCATGCTCGTTCCAATACCCAAATCCATAAATCAACAAAAGATTTTACAATTAAGCTTACTTATGAGTTTCGAACTTGGGACCTCTAAAAGAGCATATTTTGGAGACCCCAAGTCTCTACCAACGCGTTCCCTTGTTGTGAAATAGAGACCTTAACTATGATTAATGAAAACCGAAAGGGTCAGACCCCAAGTCTCTACCAACGTCACGGGTTCGAACCCTGGAAGAGTCGGAAGAAGAGAAAGTACCAATGTGTGGCCTCCAGATAATGCCACAATATCTTTGTCAGTTAGTCCCATTCTGGAAAAGATATCTCTCAAATGAGATGCACCTGCAATCATTTTCAAACATACCAAAAGTTTAAATGCTTACCATGATTAAAGGTATCATTTTTGTAAATAAAATTTTATTTGATCTCTAATTTTTAATATGCTTATTTGATTTTTGAGCTTAAATTTTCAAGCAGTCTTTTTAGTATATGTATCAAATACTAATGCGGGTATTTTTTTCTTTTTTTTCCACTCCCGAGTGTTTTCATGCACTTCGACTATTTTTATGGGACATATCGTTAGACCCTACAACAATTGGATGTTAAGAAAACTGGTAGAAAATTAATTCTTAGGTAGATAACCACCGTAGATTTAATCCAAACCTTTTGGTTTTTTAACATCCAAAACCACATGAGTTCGAATGGGTCAATGAATAAGTGTTAGATGGCAAAATTAGCAGGGAGCCAAGTAGTTGTTTTTCAATGTTGAACAGTTGAAGAACCAAGATAGACATTTAAAAATTTAGAGAGACCAATTTAGTTAATTTATTGAAGGACTAAATAGATATTTACAAAGTTAAATAACAATAAAACAGCCCAACTTGTCCTAAAAAAAAGCATGAAAGTTCAAAAATCAAAATATGGTTTGGACCAAAATTTACCTTTGGTGGCAACTGGGAGGCGCCCTTCTTCTGGAACTACATGCGAGTCCTAAACCATTGATTTATAAGAAAAAATGTACCAATTGATATGACCCGAAATCTATATTGATATCAAAATAAAAAATAAAAAATAAAAAAACTACAAAATAAATCGAGATTTAATAGAGCTTGGAACCTCCCATCTTTAGAGAACAATTCTCTTGATCTCACTATGACTTCACTCAATATTTTGGATGCCTTCCTTGCTCACCCCTCCTTCCCCTCTACTTATATTCGTAACCTTAAAAAACTTCCTAACTAATTGCACATATGTCCCTCTAACTAATCGTATTTTAGCTAAGGCCCGAAATGTATCAGAAAATGCCAACCAAATTTTCTCATGTGATATTGATACCTTTCTTCCGGGGACAAAATCAATGGATGGGCCGCCAGTGACCTCCACAGCAACAACACCAGCAAGCTGAAAATTTATAATTTGAGAATAATGAGCCAAATCATGTCATAGAAGATGGATCTTTAATAGGTTCCTTAACTTTGACATTTTTGAATGAGAAATAAAATCATATAAAGTGTTTTAAGAAGCTCGAGGCACACTAAGGTGCAATAGCCTACGACTTTGGCACACGGCACAAAAAAAAGCAAAAAGTCTTGTTTTTGTAAGATGCCCTATACGTAAAATCATTTATAAAGAAGAGATAGCATACTTGGAGTCAGAGTATTAAACAACGATCGTGCACGCCTTTTTACCCGAGGCATTCAAGGCGTAAGGCAACAGACATGCGCCTTGAGCGCGTGCCTAGGCACGAGCCACCGTAAGTCTTTTAAAACATTGATCGTATCCATGGATGACAAGTGAAGCCAGAGGAGATAAATAGTCCAAACAGAACCTTAAAATATGAAGAAAAAAAATCACCTGATACAAGTCTGCATAAGTGATTTTTGGATGTCTAGCCTTCACAGGTTCTGTTGATTGACACAAACATAAGTAACAATGAGTAATACAGCATATAAAAATGTCTGCCAAAGAAGAAAGACATCAGCTCGGACTCAATTACTTGCAAGAAAGAGATTTTTTTTTTTTTTTTTGAAATCGGGAAATTAGAGCTTTACTCCCGTATATCTGGGGTAACTACGTCCATCTCTAGGCCAGATACGGGGAGACATCGAAGAAATGGAAAAGGCTCTCACCGCATAAGTCAACTGCAATTTTGAGTCCCTTGTTTGAATTATGTCTCAATTCATCACTGAATCTGATGGATCCATTGGGACCTCCTGTTTTCGTTTTAGCATCATAAGTACCAGCATCATGCCACCTACCCAACAAAAACCAGCTTCAACAAATGAGTTCTAAAAACAACAAATTATTGTAAAGCTTAGTGAAAATAAGTTATTTTGATTTTCAAAAACTAAAATTAAATGGTTATCAACACCTACAATAGCCTATCATCAGTGTAATCGTTAAGGCTTCGTTTCATAAACATTTAGACCCGTTTGATAGCCATTTGATTTTTTATTTTTGGTTTTTGAAATTTAAGCTTACAGCAACTATTTTATCATATGATTTTTATTACTTAGATATCTACATCTTACCTATATTTGTAGAAACCAAACCAAAATTTGAAAACAAAAAAAGTATCTTCCAAATGTTTGTTTTTGTTTTTGAAAGTTGGTTAGCATCCACCTACTTTCTTGATAGATACTAACAGGAAATGTGGAACACATGATAGGAAATTTGAGTAAAAATAAAATTAAATTTGAAAAACAAAAAATAAAAAATCAAATAGTTATGAAACAGGGTCTTAGTTTTTAATTTTAAATTTTTGAAATTTTAGTATACAACAATTATTTCACCATGAGTTGTTTCTTACTTGAATATCTGCATCTTACTTATAGTTTTTTAAAAAAAACCAAACCAAAATTTGGAAACAAGAAAAAACAGTTTGTTTTGGTTTTTGAAATTCAATTAATGATAAAATAAATACTAAAAAAATAGAGTAAAAATAAACTTAAATTTCAAAAACAAAAAAGAAACCGAATGCAACTTACGCTAAACGAAGCATAATAGGAGCACATTGGTCCTTCGAGATGAGAGCGCGGAGATCTCTGCGGGCCTTCTCGATTTCGATGAGGTAGGTAGCATCAACTTTGGGAGGCGCCATTGAACCAAGCTTGATAACAATGCAGATATTTCACTTCGGCTATCAACAAATTGGAGAGAAATTGAGCACATTGTTGGTTGGAGTTGAGATTTTGGGTTTAAATTGAGACAAAAAAGGGAAATACACGACAGCGCCAAGAAAAGCATTGGCTCCTTTGCTTCGCGGTAGAGGCACACAAATGCGTATATATAACAAGTCAACAACAACAACTAAAATCCAAAAAGAATTTCGAATTTCTTTTCCATTTTTATTATTATTTAGAGCCACCATTTATTATGGCTATTAGTTTGTAAGTACTCATTGAGAAACGTTTTATTTTTTTCTTTTTGGGTATAAGAAAATTTTAAAATAAATAAGGACAATCACACAAATAGCTAAATATTGGAAAATAATAAAGAACATGTCTACTAATTATTAGACTTTAAATTTATATCCTTTTTAATTCATGATTTTTTTAATATTTTTAATATGGCGATTGATTGACCATTGTACTCTTCCCTACATTTACTTGGATTTTTTCAATCTATTTAAATAAAATATTTTGTAACTACTTTTTAATATAGAAAATCTAAAATAGAATAAATCATTGTAACAAACTTTAGTTAAAGACAATTAAAGTAAACAATTTGAAAATTTGAAAATATACGGTTAAACTAATAAATTTGGTAAATATAAAAAATTGTTCTTAACTTTGACAAATTATATTTTGAAAATATACGATTAAACTATTAAATTTGGTAAATATAAACAATTGTTCTTAAATTTGACAATTTATCGCTATAATCTCATTCACATATGTTGTAAATCTACTTACCTGTTAGTAAATTCAAGTTTTTTGAAAATGTTGTCGAGCTTCTTTGCTAAGAAAATAAATAAAAAAGGAAAGAAAAAGTACATCATGCCTTAAATGTGCATTTTTTAGGAAGACGAAAAGTTCATCTTCCATTTTGCTTCCTACCGAACAAACCAAAACCATACCCTCATTCGGCGAGCTCCCGATTCAAGCAAACCTGAGTTCGATAAAGAAATCGACTTTCGAGCGCAAACAAGATTGTCTCCGTTTTACTTCTCGTAAAGTTTCATTCGACGTTTTCTGATCCTCAAGGAAGCTTGCAAAGCGAATTCAAGATTTCAAATGACATTTTTCAAGTAAGCTCGCTTTTACTCGTGTGATCCTACACTTTTAAACGACATATCTACTCGTTGAACAGCCATACAAAAACCCTCCACCAATGCATTTGCGATTGACGATAGCCCGCATTGAAAAATCTATCTGCAAGAGAAATGCATGCATTTTGTTGAGCTCAAATTCATGAGACTTCGAAAGGGACCGACATTGGAGTCACATTTCTGAAGATATAAATATTTACGGTGTAAACTTTCAAATCCCTTTTGGTGCTATGACATTTTTTTTTTGCCGTGTAAGCTTCCAAATCTCTCAAATGTCTATGGTTTTTAAAGATATTAACGTTTAAAATTAAATTCCTACTTTATTAGGATTTTTTTTTTCCTTTTTGTTTTTGCATATATTAAACATATTTTATATCTAAAAGAATTCCTCCTTTGTAGGAATTATATATATTTTTTAAATTTTTTGCACAGGTCTTGCACGTATTCTGTACATATCTTATGTTAGTTATTATTGACACCTATTTTGTACATAATATTGATGCATATGTTAGTTACGTTAGTGTTGTCACTTTGTATATATTAGGTGAATAACGTGTTTTTTTTAATATAAGTTAAACGTTGTAGACACATATTTTATACATATCAAGTTATAATAAGGATGCATATGTTGGTTACTATTGCATATGTATATATTTTAAATAACGTTGTTTTCTTGATTTTTTTTAGTTTGTGCATATTTTAAACACTGTTAGAACAAGTTTCTTTCCAAAGATAAGATCAATATTAAGTTTAAGTGGCTCAACATTTAGCACATGATCCAAAATTATGCACCGCATATGTAGTCCCTACAATTTATCCGTATGCAATATGTTTGTATGTCCACTATATATCATCCACAACTTTAATTAAACGTGATCTTCATCTCTTTTTTTGTTAGGAATTTTTAAAAATTTATAAATAACCATAATATTATAGATTTGTTAATAAATTTTATTTTTAAAATATTATAAAATAGTAGGTGGTTAATTATACTCAAATATAGGAGATAGATTAAGTTTAGGCTTATTTTTAGACAAACTATTATATTTTTCCTTTAATTTATTAAAGGAAAACAAATAAAGGTAGTTTTGAAATAAAATATCTCTCTTCTCCTATTTTTAATTTAGCCAAGTAGTCATGCCCCCATTATGAACTTGAAATCTCATTTAAAAAAAAAAAAAAACTTAAAATCTCTATATCTAAATTCATAATTTTATAATTAACTTTTCTTAGTCAAAGTGGGAAACTTTTTAATTACGAGGTTTATAATTAAATATCGAACTTTCATCGATATTACATTCATTATTAAGTAACATACGAGTCATCTAAATATATTAATAAAATAAAAATAATAATCTAATACATTTCGACAAATATATTTAATTAAGAATATATTGACCCGTTTCTCAATATATATATACAATACCCAAATCAAATTTTTTTTTTTTTTTTTTTTTTGAAATCAAATAGAGAGCTGAGCAATTAAAATTTTATTTAAAAAAAAAAAGATGAGCAATTTCATTTTTTCCATTTTATTATCTAATCTACACTAATATTTAATTTACACGTCGCATTACATTAAATCCTCATTTACATTACAACGCAAGCATTGGGATTCTCATCGCTAAATGCGGAAGTGTATTTAACCTCGAAGGATCCGGCACGTGCGAGCGGCGCCAATTCCGGGTTGACATCGACATTCCGCACGTATCCCGGCGGCGCTTTCTTGTCGTAAGCGCCGGGAGCGTAAGGGTGGTCGACGACGTCGTATGGGACGTACGGCCAAAGCTCCGCCGCCTTCCCCGTCCGGTGGCGGAGGCGCTGCAGAACCTTGGTCGGATCCACGTAACCGACAACCGTGAGCTTGCTCCGTTTCCGGTCAACGTCCACCTCCGTTACCCCTTTCATTCCTTCTACGGATTTCTTCACCTTTCTCTCGCACCCTTCGCAGTCCATCTTCACTTTTATCTCCACCGTCTTAACGGCCGTTAAAAACAATAAATATATTGTGGAGGGAGAAAATAGATTATAGACAAAAATTAAAGCTTTAAATATAAGTTTAATGTCCCTGTCTAAAAAAAATCATAATTATAAGTTAGTAATTAGGAGTAGGGGTGTTCATACATTATCCGAAAATCGATCCGACCGACCGAAACCGATCGTTTTTGGATCGATCGATCGGTTTTCAACCATAGTCGGTCGGTGTCGATTAATAGCCTTTAAAAACCGACGGTCGGTCGGTTAATTAATTTCAAAAAACTCCGACCGACCGAATTTTGATATTAATCATATTATTCAGAAATTTTATATTGACATGCATATAAGCTCAATCTCATGTCCATTGTCCAAGCTCATTTAGTATTTGCATTTTTAATTATTTTTTTATTGCGTAAAAATATCTTTTAAAATATATATAAATTGAAGATTTTTTTTTAATTAAAAAAATATTAACCGATTTAACCGACCGATCGAAATTTAAAAAAAAAAAAAAATTCGCCGCGTTTTTTGTCTAACCGACATGTCGGTTTCGGTGTCGATTTTCACCATTAACCGACACCGACCGACCGATGAACAGCCCTAATTAGGAGGTTAGCCGCAAGTTTTGTTGAACTAAAAATTAAAAATAAATAAATAAATAAAATAGTTGATGTCCATGTGCAAGTAAATTTAAAGCTTAAAATAGAGAGGAAAAATTACCTAAATAGGAAGGTAGAGGACGATACAATTATTGTTCTGTCCTCTACTATTTACAATATCCCAATTTTGTTTTCTAATACTTTATTATTATTTTTTTAACCATAACACTCCATTCATTTGAAAATTTTGTTTTCTAGCAAATAGATGATTCATTGTTGGGTTGTAAATCAATTCCAATTGTAAACCAGTTCCAATCGTAATTGAGTTGTAAACCAGTTTAACACCGACTTCACATGTTTAATTTGAGAGAAGTATGTACTAAAAAAATTTTGTTTTCCAATACTCTTCATTCTATTTTTCAAGTACATATATCAATTTTTTATGCCACATTGTCGATAAGTGGTCCATCTTCACTTTTATCCCAACCGCCCCAACCCTCATTTAAAAATAATAATAAATACATTATGGACGAAGAATAGATATAGTAGTAAAAATAAATAAAGCTTTAATAAAAAAAATTATCATTTTAGTTCTACATTTTATCTATATTTTAGAACTAAACACTTTTATATTTTTAATTTAAAAAATATTTTGTTTTTAAATTAACCATGATTCAATTGGTCACACAATTAAAAATGACATTAATAGGAAAGTGGAACAAAACTTACACTTATTTTTATGTTCGTTTTTTTTAATTTAATTTTATCTCTATTTTAAAAAATTAATTCACATAAAAACTAAATTGTATATAAGTATATATTACTTAATTATATATAAGTATTTTAGTTTACTTAAAAAACAACTCACATAAAAAAACTAAATTATATATAAGTATATATTACTTAAAAAACAACTCACATAAAAACTAAATAATGTATATATGTATATATCAATTATATTTTTTTAGAAAAAGAAAATGTTTATAAATAAAAACTGGATTAATTAAAAACAATAATAATGATAATGGGGTAGTTTTAGAATGTACCTGAAGTTGCTTATTTTTCTTGAGCTTCTTACTGTCATGGCTGTGACCGTGAGAAAAGTTGCAACTATCCAAGAGACCCATTACAGCGGGAATTAAAACTACAAATAAAAAAAAAAAAGTAAAAAAGTAAAAAATATCAGATTTATGTTCCCTTCAATTCACACGACTATATATCTGCGTGGCAAATGAAACCTAAGCCGACCAAGAACTAATGGATTACGTGGCGCATCTGATCACACCTCATTTTTATGACGGACACGTGGATGATGTCTATACACGTGTACGGATGAGAGAGAATGACATGCCATCACACTTTTTGAGGTGGTTATGTGGCATTGGTTAAAATATAATTTTTAACCTTACTTTATTTTGATTCTCATATTGAATAATATAATTTTGATATGTGGTTGAATTTTTATAAATGTTTTTTTTTTTTTTGCATTTTGAATTTTTAAATTTTTATGGGGATTATAGGATACTCAAAATTATCTAATGATCTAGATCTATTTATGAATATTTGCATTATTTATAAGTTTTTTTTTAACCTCTTTTCAATTTTAGCCATTACTTATTTTTTCCTATTAAATATATTCTTGTAGTTTAGATATTAGATAT
>JBBMEF010000025.1:6727777-6739897 GCA_037832685.1 Sicyos baderoa
GATACACAAACAGTTTATAGAAATCGATACAGTACATGCATTATATACAGTACATGAATTTAACAAAACTTAGAAATCTGTATCCAAACAGTCCAGAGCACCAGAAACCCCAAAATCCTCAAATCTACACAGAATCGAAAACCATTTTTTGTGTTTTTACCTAGAATTATAAATATTTTGCTAATTTGGTCTACTTCGGCTAAAACCCCTTTTTTAAATATATAATTATTTTAATAAACTACGAACAAATTGGCATATACTTTATTTATTTATTTTTGAAATCCAAATTGGCATATAATTACAAACTAGTTTAAAATAAATGATCATAAACCTAAGCATTATATTTCACTACGAACAGAAAAAAAAGGTGGAAAAGGGAAACGTGGAATGCAGTGAAAGATTTACGGACAAAATACCTTCATTTACATCCATGAGCTTCTTCACAAGACTCAACTGCATGCCTTCTCAGGCACAAATTTTTCCAATTATTTGTTTTGTTATTTATTTGTTTTGTCATCTGTTTTTTTCTTTTTTTCTTTTCTTTTTTTTTGAAATGCCAATAGATGTTCATATATGTAGTCCGATTTATTCTAACTTTTATTATTCTTTAATTCAAAAAATAGGAAAATAAAATAAAATAAAATATAGTCCTGTAATATAAGTAAACAATATTTAGATAAACTTTTGTTTGGTGAATAATTATTTGGTTGAATTTAATTTTGTTAAAGCAATAATGAATGGGATGAATTTGGGCATGCACTCAACACACAGCTCAATGACCCTTGGTAATAGGGAAAAGAAAAAAAGAAATAAAAGTTGAATGACACGTGGAGGTACTATTTAGGAGGTGAGATTATTATAATATATATATATTTGAGATTTTATTAGAAAGAATTGGTAATTTGATGGGAACAGGGAGGACGATTTGGTCTTTTCGATACGGTTATAAAATTAGAGGCTCACTGCCCAACGTCCTATTGTCTCTCTGGGCTGCATCTTTAAACCTGACCAAAGTATATACACTTCCAACTCCCAAACCCTTTTCCATTTTCCCCTATTTCTTTATTTTATAATTATTTCAAAAGAAATATGCGACGTATGGTCATTTTTTAAGAAAAAATAATTAAGAATTTCAATCAAGACTACATATAACTTATTTTCAAAGTAGAAACTAAAATTTATCATTTAGGCTTGGTTTGGTTTGCGAGTTGGAATTCAAATTCCTCAAAATCTGAATTCCCAAAAATCCACTACATATAACTAATTACGGTATTTGGTTTGTTATATTGATAATCCAAAATAAGAAAAATGTTGTTTAGAATCCCGAAATTTTAAACTCTTAGAATCAAATTCTCCAAAATTTTTATATTTACTAAACAACTGATTCCAAATCCAAATCCACAGATTCTAAACGGAAAGCAAAACAATATCTTAAAAGTTCAATTATCAAAATAATACAAGATAAAAATTCAAGAAGTAACATAGACCTAGCTTGAAGTCAAAACACAAATTGAATTTTTAAAAAATTTTAAAATCAAAATAGAACAAAACTCAAAGTTCATAACCAAAACGCTATGCCCCGTTTGATTTTTGATTTTTGATTTTTAAAATTTAATTAGGCTCCGTTTGATAACTATTTGGTTTTTTGTTTTTGATTTTTAAAATTTAAGCCTATTCTCACTCAAATTTCCTACAATATGTTCCATCCTACCTACAATATATCCATCTTTCCTTAAGATAGTAGGAGAACACTAACCGACTTTTAAAAACAAAACAAAAAATAGCTTCCAAAAGTTTATGTTTGTTTTTAAAAGTTGGTTAGTACCCTCTTACTTTTTTAAAGAAAGATGGATATATTGTAGATAGGATGGAACATATTGTAGGAAATTTGGGTGAGAATAGACTTAAATTTCAAAAACCAAAAACAAAAAACCAAATGGTTATCAAACGGAGCCTATTTTAACCATTTTTCTTTAGACGTTGAAATGAGTCAAATTACAAGTCTAATTTTACCCATCATGCTGATGTCTTAGTGGTCAAAGAAAACCTTGAGGTGCTTAAAAATATGAGTTCTATCTATAATGATCACCTAACCTAAGAATTAATCTTTTACCGATTACTTTGAATATTGTAGAGTCAAGTAGTATGTCCCGTGACATTAGTCAAAATAATTTTAATTTATTTTTAAAAAAATTAAAATTAAACTTTAGAAACTAAAATAGAACCAAACTGAGGAAGATGTTATTTGAACCATTTTGTTTAAAGCGTTGAAATGAGTCAAAGTGGGAGTCTACAAGACAGAGAAAAAAGGCAGCGGCTTTGGCAGCGAGTAACAAGGAAGAAAGAGAGTACCTTTTTCAGGCACGAGTTTAGGCCGAAAACACCACCACCGCCGCCACCACCACAGCTCATCGGAATGTGAAGATCGGAACCAGAAACCCGCCGGAGCTCCGTTCAGTTTTAGAAAATGGGCTGCTGGTACTCAAGACTAGAGAGAGAAGAAACTGTGTCAAGATGCAAAGCAAGAAAAAGGTACATCAAACAGTTGGTGAAGGCCAGGCAAGCTTTTGCAGCCTCTCACAGCCTCTACATTCGCTCCCTTCGCGCCACCGGCAACGCCCTCCGCCACTTCTCCACCGCAGAGACCTACATTCGCCGCCCTCCCCACCACCACCTCCCGCCGGAAGTCCCATCTCCAACCCCACGAACGCCGCCGCCACCACCTCCACACATCCCCATGAGTCCCAGCTCCGACACGTGGACGTCGATCACGGCCTCCCCGGCTCTGCCTCCTCCTCCTCCGCCCCCGCCGCCTTCCTCGTCCAACTGGGATTTCTGGGACCCTTTTGTGCCCTCCACATCTCGCACTGTGACTGAGGAGGAATGGGAAGCCACCACCGTTGCAACGGAGACAATGGTGGCGGCGAGCTCGGTGCCCCCGCCGTCCGTGGTGAGCGGCTTTTCGAAGGACACGTCGAGCACGGAGCTCGCTATGGTGGTGTCGAGGAACACGAAGGATCTGGTGGAGATTATCAAGGAGCTTGATGAGTACTTTCTTAGAGCTGCTGATGCTGGTGCTGAGCTCTCTTTTCTCTTGGAAGTCCCCACTTTTTCTTCTCAGAACAAGGGAGGCAAGTAAATTTAAGTTCAATCAATCAAATAACAGTCCTCAAATCATTAGGGTACCCTATGTAATGAGTTTCATGTTGTGCTGCTAGCAGGACAGGTTTACAATAATGGGTGGAGCTTGAGCCCATCTTTGAGGATGTGGGGTACAAATTCAAACACAAAACCAAATGAATTTGGTAAGTTAAATGGAGAATTAACAGCAACAAATATGGGGAATGGATGTACTGGGAATAGCGGTAGCCACTGCTCCACAGTGGAGAAGCTGTACGCTTGGGAGAAGAAACTGTACCTGGAGGTCAAGGTAATCATATGATTTCTTTCACTTTTCTCATTTCTCAATCAAATCTCAAGTCAGATTGGTGGAATAATATGGCATTTTGGTACTTAAAATAAAGTCTTCATTCACTTTATTTATGTTCTTCCTTGTTTGGTTTGCGGGTTGGGATCCAAATTCTCCGGAATCCAGTACCGTAATCAAATTCTCCGAAATCTTGATTACGGTGTTTGGTTTGTTGTATTGATAACCCAAAATAAAAAGAATGTTGCTTCGAATCATCGAAATCTTTACATTTACCAAACAACTGATTCCAAACCCTCGGATTCCAAATCCAAATCCCCGGATTCCAAACGGAAAACCAAACAAGGCCTTAGTTTTACCTAATGGGGTTCTAACCAAACGAAGATGAAGCCTTTAGCATTTCTCAATGCAATTGAAGCGCTGAAGAATTAAATTGTTGAATTTTTAGACTGCTGAGGCCACGAGGATAGAGCATGAGAAGAAGGTGGAACTATTGAGGAAGCTCGAGCTGAAGAGAGCGGATTACTTGAAGACCGCGAAGACGAAGAAGGAGGTTGAAAGGCTGGAGTCACAGATGATGGTTGCTTCTCAGGCCATTGAAACCACATCTGCTGAAATCACCAAGCTAAGAGAAATTGAGCTCTACCCTCAGCTCCTTGATCTTGTCAAAGGGTTAGTCTCTCTTTCAAACTTCTGTAATTTGATGCATTCAGCTGTGAAGTCCTTGGCTTCTGTGTTTCTTCTCAGTACTCGTAATATGCTTGCATTATTCCCGAGTATGGAGTTTGGAGAAGAATCACAGAACAATTCAAATTGGCTGAGGATTTAAAAAGGCCATTATTTTCCATTTAGCCTTTTAATTAGGAAATGATAGATTTGAACTGGTTGACCCAAACAACCAGTGTGAGGTCAATCGTCAATCATTTTCTGCATGATTTTATCACCTTCAACTATCAGTCTTACATCCTGTAGGGTTTCTTGCTTTCTCAGTTCACTGGTAGAGTGCGTTTGAATTTGGTAGAAAAAAGTGGACTGGAGAGAGAGGAGTGGAAGAGTTAATGATAGTTGGAGTAATTAGCATTTGTTTGAATGTTTGGGAGAAATTAACTACTCATTTGGAAATGAGTAGTGGTTGGCTAAATTAACTATTCATTTGGTGATTGTTACTATTAGTAGTGATTAATTGTCCCCAAGGAGTGGCGCAGTTGATTGAAGACTTGGGCTTTGAAGGTGTGCTCTCCTCAAAGTCCCAGGTTCGAGACTCACCTGTGACATTAATTTGTAGTGATTGATTGATAAATTTAATGGAGGGTTTGAGGAAGGATTTGATGAGTGGTTGTTTACCACTGAATACAAACAAGTGGTTCTAGAAACCACTGTTCTATATTGTTTTACCTTCTGGCATTTCAGGAAGCCTAAATAAAATTTGATATCTTCATGGTCATTAACAGTATTGCATCTAACTTGAAAGTATTCTATTCTAAACACTTAAGATTTTTCTGATTTCTACAGATTGATGTGCATGTGGAGGAGTATGTACGAGTGTCATCAGGTCCAAACCCACATTGTCGAGCAGCTCAAGTACCTAAATATTATACCATCTGCAGAACCGACATCCGAGATTCACCGCCAATCGACACTCCAGCTTGAGCTTGAAGTCCAGCAATGGCACATTTCTTTTTGCAATCTAGTCAAAGCTCAACGGGATTATGTCCAATCTCTTACAGGCTGGCTTCGGCTTTGCCTTTTCCAGATATGTGGAAACCCATTGTTAAGAACAGGTCAAGATTCTAAAATTTACTCACTCTGCGAAGAATTGAACCTTGCAGTCGATAGGATCCCAGACAAAGTGGCTTCGGAAGGGATCAAGAGCTTCTTAACCGTAATCCATGCCATTGTTGTTCAACAAGCTGAGGAAAATAGGCAAAAGAAGAAGGCAGATTCTGCCTCAAAAGAGCTCGACAAGAGAGCGACCGAGCTAAGATCGCTAGAACACAAATACGGCTCACATTCAATGCGGGAATGCTCAGCATCCAAGAGAGGGAGAGACCCAGTTCAGGAGAAGCAAAATAAGGTGGAAAACTTGAGAACAAAAGCTCAAGATGAGAAGCAAAAGCATGAAAATTTGATCAGTGTGACAAGGTCAATGACAATAAACAACTTGCAGATGAGTTTTCCCCATGTTTTCCAAGCAATGGTCGGGTTTTCAAGTGTATGTATGCAAGCATACGAGGCAGTTTATAATCAAACTAAGAATCCTCACCAGCATGAGGTGAAGAGATTACTGCTGCGATGACGAGATCCGGATCAAGAGAGAATTACTCCGTCCATCTTGTGCATGTATATGAATTCAACCAGGGTCGAGTTCACTGGAAAAGGTGGAAGCAAGCCATCAAACAACTTCATTTATTATGATAGAACTAGAAAAATCGTTTGAATTATGGAGAAGAGGAGTTTTGTAGAGAAGATGTCGTTTGAATTAGATGATATTGTTTGGCGTGGAAGTTAAAAATACAGAGCCAAGAGTTTTGTAGAACTTGTAGCTTTAAAGCGCTTGTGCCAGTCATGTTCTTGTACATAGATATGTCGTCAAATTTTCGGAAGTTTGATTTGCTTATTGAATCATGTCATTATAATATTACTCTATGGTCCATCATGCACAAGTTCAGAAATCTCATATATATATTTGTGTGATTGTGTGTTGTGTTAATTCTTAGAGAGTAATCATTTATATACGTGTAATAGTCTGACTAACAACCAAATGAGACAATGACACAATAGTTTAATTGTTTGGTTGTAAACTAGTTCAACACCAGCGTCACATGTTCGATTCCAAAAATTGGTATTCGTCCAATTTTCCCCCGAAATGTACTAAAAAAAAATAGTCAGACTAACAATTTCAACAAATCTGAGTAACATTATGATCGTTACCTACTCAGTAACTCAGAACTCGAAAGCTTTGGCAACATCTCTCGGAAATGCCTGCCAGAAGCTGATTTCTGTAACAAAAACCATAGTTTGTACTCAAATTCATATTAATATTTGAATAATGAAGAGAAGTTCATTACACTTTACAAAACAACCACATTGGGGTGGAGCAACATATCCTACCGTCAAGGGATTTGCTTACATAGCTTTGCGCCTATCTAATTCACCAATCTTCTATACTTCAGATTCTAATTTACCAATCTTCAATTTCTTCGTCTGAAGTATGACTTTCTCCATCTCCTGAATTCATCAAGTCAAAATCTGTACTTCCTTCTGTCGATTCGCGTAAATTTTCATGATCTCCAGATGCCATACTACCCAGCCGCTTCAATGCAGGTACGTAATCGGTGAATACTACTGAGAGATCAGCTAAACTGTGCCCACCATAAGCAATAAATCTTTGTTTTATCATCTCGTTCTGCAAAACATAGGGTAAAACAGAATAAAAAACCTGCCCTTATATGCATAACATTTACCAAGTACATTCTTAAACATTGCAAGTTAAAAGCATTAAATTAAACATTTTCCCCTCGATAGCAGATGTAATAACTTATCTCGAGAAAAATAACCCAAGAGACTGCGTGCCTAGTATCAATACACAAGTCGGAACACAAGTATATTGCTCTACAAGACAGATCAATGCCTCAAATAAATAGTAAAAGTGAAACAAAAGAACTCAATCCACCTTATTGAACAATGAAGATCCCTCAATTTGCCAAAGCTTCGGTCTACGGATGGCATGCCATCTGCATACTTGGAAGCATTAGAATTTGTATAAATACAACTATAGTTGTTTATAAATGATCAATTACGTTTATAAGAACCACCTGGAAGACAATGGATCAGAGTTGCCATATAGTACCCCACGAACGGCAACTGAAGCAGCAGCGAGGTGTAGAATATTTTCGGCATCATTATGCCTGGATAGCATTCCCTCATAGGAAGAAAGGAGTGTGTCAGCATCACCTAAATATGAAGCCACAACCCAAGCATCATCTACAGCTTCCTCATTCATGAAGTCAAGAACTGCAAGAATTGGTTGAAATCAAATGCAATCTTAGAAGTAGAACCAATATATTAATTCTGCTAGCATTTTCTTTCTGGATAAAAAGGTACCATTTTCATGTAGAAAATCAGTAATCGGCCTGGCTTGCCCATGCGCTTGACATAGAATCTTTTCTGGAGGATCCATATTAAGTGGCAGTCTTGATAATTTTTCTTGTACAGAAAACTCACTGTCTGCAACATAAACAAGGTACCAACTATAGAAACCTATGACATACCAAAAGAATAGATTCCCACCCAAAGCTTCACATTGCTTTTTTCTTAATTCATATTCCAAATTGAAACATACCTGATACCAAATCATTTCTAGTCTGTCTTTTGTTGTGCAGAAACTTCCCCAGGGCATGAAATAGAGAGAGAGTCTCATCTCGGCCAAATTTATAAGAGAACCCATCATCCACCAAAATAGAAGGCCCCTCTTCATTTTCTTTTGATGATTCCAGAGCACTGGATGACAATGAACATATCTGACTTGGTTTCAGGCAAAATAATTGTAAAGACATGATTGCATGTCTCACATCACCACCACTTGATTTGGCTATTGCATCAATTTGTTCAACTTCCAGATTGTATTGCTCTTGGGCACATATTCTAGAAACGATCTTTTTAATTGAGTTATTCGTTATAGGATTAAATGCAACCTGAAAAAAAATCCAATGTCAGCCGGTGGCCCGGTACCATAGATATTCTTCAATCCCAAAATCATGACAAGCCAACAATCTTTCTTACGAAAGTAACCTTACAAGCCCCAGCGTTCTCAAGACAGAGCTGAACCTCTTCCAAGTACCGAACAGTGAGGTCTGTTGTTTCAGCTTTGGCACAATCTGTAATCACAATGGCCGTTGGAACTTGAGTTGATTGCACATAAAGATGCAAACAGTTCTGAAGTCTTCTAAGAGCAGCCTTTCCATTCGTTAAAGGAAGGTCTTCTATTAAGAGTATGACCGGTTGTTTTGAGTCTCTGGGAAAACCTGAAGGTATTACTCCATACTTTCTCATTCTCCCAATAAAATTTTCAAACTCATCCAGTTTAGATGTGTATTGTATACCTGATTGAAAATAAGTTAGCATTTTGCAACAATTAGAAGGTGAAATCTCTCATCAATAATAGGAAATTTAAATAAGTTACACATCATTTCTAGACATTCGAAACTTCAGCTAGCAGAAGCACATTTGGTACATTCAAACTTCTACATGCTGGCTTAATTACCTACTCATGCACAACCTAATTTGACCTTGGAAACAGAGAATTCAAGACACAGTAAATCCGTAATGACCATTACAAATTAAAATTAAAAGATCATTTTTCAAACAATTCCAAGTGAATACAAGAGTTTGTTTCACATAGCTAAAAAGTTGCAAGGTTCAATAACATTAGTAAATTTCTGTATCTAGAAGCAATCTATCTGCCAATAGGGTATCCAGATAGTAAGATAAGCCATAAATCTTCAAACAATTATTATTGAGCATCATGGACCAGTATGCTATACTATAAATATTGCGTTTGATCTACTGCATAAGCAAGACTTGTGTCGACTCATTAGAGTACCTGCACTCGAATTATGCAGATGTTCTTGCCAAATCACAGGAGTAGGTGTATCCCATTCACATAATCTGGCTCCAAGATGAGATGCTATTACGTGAACAGTTGCCTACAAAGAAGCAGTCATCCTTTTCAAAAATTTAAAAATCCTCAGTATGAACTCTGAAAATATGGTGAGAAGGAACATTATGAATGAAGATCAAGCATACACTGACTACTTCAACTCTTGACTAATTGATCAATGTAACAATAATTACAGCAAGCTCATCGGTCACTGACTCACTATCACTATGCCAACTACTGTATTAAATTCACTTAGACTTAAGAGAGTTCAAGTTAGAAGCAAATGATACGAGCTGATATACATTTTTTTTTCTTTATGAAAACCGGGAAATCGGAGCTTCGCTCCACTATACCTAGGGTAAACACGCCCATCCCTAGGCCAGGCACCGGAAGACATCGAAGGGATGTAGGCACAAGAGTTTTCTAAAAATTAATGTCACAAGTGAGTCTCGAACCTAGGACCTTGAGGGGAGCACACCTTCAAAACTCAAGCTTTCAATCAACGCGCCACCGCTTGAGGACATAGGCCGATATACATATTGTGACCATATAAAAGTACACCCTGTAAAATTATGTGTACTTGAATAGAAAGCACCTAAAAACATGGGCATCAAAAAGTGACGCACAAAACAAGCTAATCAAATACCTAAACTACAAAACTTAAGAGTGGCTACATATGGTTAGGCTCAAAATGATATAATGTCCTTCATAAAAAAAACCAGTTTAGCCCTTATTAAGATTATATTTGGTCGAAAGGTTTCCAAGTTAGACAAGATCACAGAACCATTGACATGATATTCACATTGAATATAAGTTAGATGAAAGAGTACAAATCCATGAAAGATAAGAACAGAAACATACGGATTTCCCAACTCCAGCAGGACCAGTGATGACAAGAACATTATTGCCATAATAATCCTGTAAACCGTACAAAATGATATCATCACATCCAATAGAATTTAAAATGAAAAAAATAGAGAAAAAAAATTATGCACGTATATAAAGTGATAATAGAAAAATCATAGTTATGAATTAGTGATTTGAGAGAGAGAGAATAAAAACCTTCATAGTAAAAGGAGTACCTTAGGTGTCCTCATCCTTTCTTCAAACCATACCTTGACTTCTGCTACCTGCCATCACATATACAAAAACGTTAACATAACATTTGAAATAGGAACATATAAACAAACTTGAATGACCTTCTTCTTGTGTACAGCAAGCTCTTCTAATGAATGTGGCTTGTATTTATCAATCCATAATTCATTTCCCGAAATGCCCTCAGAACCTGATGCACATCAAGAAAGAAGGTAAAGTAGCTATAACCGAAAATAAAATCTCAGAGCTTCAAAACTAGTTGTAAAGTAGCTAACTTAACATGCAATTCAAAACTAGTTGTTAAAATTCACTGAGACGTCAGAAGAAGGTAAGTAGCTATAACCGAAAATAAAATCTCAGAGCTTCAAAACTAGTTGTAAAGTAGCTAACTTAACATGCAATTCAAAACTAGTTGTTAAAATTCACTGAGACGTCAGAAGATGAATGCCATCATTTACATTAGAACATTCCGAGTAACAAGTCCACGTAGAAGATATATTAACATCAGTTCCTTTCTTCCATTGATATACGATCGAGTAATCTATGGAAAAGTGAGAGAAGCTACAGTAATACAGAAATGGCATACCAGCAGATACCTTGAAGGTAGAAAAGACTTGATCAAAATCTTCACCAAATAAGTTGAACTGCATCAACAAATTAAGATATCAAAATGCAGAGTAGCAAAGAACAGTAAAATTAAGTGAAAAGCCAAAGAAAAGAATTTTTGAAGTTGCAAAGAACAAGACACAAGTAGTTTAAGAAACCGCCAAAAAGATACCGGAGGATAGAGCAATGAAACAAATAAAGCTTCACATTGGAAAACTAAAAATTCCTCCATTACCAACATCGGGCTTCACATAATATCCGAGATCGAAACAATAATACTACACACAACCAAATTCATTTCCGTCCATGAGCACTCAATTTATATCCAAATGAGTTATTGTAATGCTCAAAATAACTCCTAGTTTACAATATCTCATTTCTAACCACTAAAAAATAACTTCTCATCTTAAAACCATTCATTTCTATAACCCCTCCACCAAATTACACATCCAAATGAGCTATTAGCTCCAAAATTCAGCAATTATTTGCAAAAGCTCTACAAAAATCAACATACAAACTAACTATTACCACAATCTGAATTTCTAATCACTCAAAATAACTATTTATTCTAATCACTCATCCAAACACCACCATATTCACTCTAAAATCTAAGCCAGCAACAAAAGAACGATGCAAATCATGGATAAGAAGCAAACGAAATAGACATATACCTCATCAACATTGCGAGAATCTTTGTGCAAGCAGGACCGAGAACCTAGAAGTCGAGCCTTCTTCGCTTGACGAGCGCTCTTCCGAGGAAACGGTGATTGCGACTTCGTCTTCCTATAGCTCCGTTTGGAACTGGATGAACGACCACCGCAGTTTTCGTCATCGGACGATAGTAAAACCAGATTGTTATCCTTCTTCTTCATCCTCAAACGCACAATCATACAGTTTAGAAAACCATACAGAGAAGCCAAGGAAGATTGAACTCCATTACCGAGTTCGGAATCAGAAACCAGCCTTCACTGAGCGGGGCGGAGCGAAGTGCGCCTCAATAGAAACAAATTTCCCGGCGACGGAAGATTGAAGTTTGGCTTTGTTGAGGAATTTGCAGAGCGGATTCCGCGCGTTCGGTGAAAAGGCGGGGAGTTTCTTGGTGGAAATTTGGAGAATGGCGTCGCCGAGAAGCTAACTGCAACGCCTCGGGAGTCGGCCGAACTATTCTTCCATAGACGGCCCATTTCGAAGATTATTGGGCCCGGGCCCAACTTCGATTGCTGCCTTCAATGGGATAGTCTAGGGGTGTAAAAAAAAGGGAAATAGTAGTGTATGGCTACTTTTTAAAAAACAATTAATGAGATGGCTACACCTTTTAAACGTTTAATTCCAT
>JBBMEF010000025.1:6741642-6759593 GCA_037832685.1 Sicyos baderoa
AATAACTAGTGATTGAACTCAATCACACTCAATCACTCGATTACTTTCAGTTTTTTGGTATATATGCATTATTTTTAGTTTTATGCTAAAGATATAATTTTTTAGCCAATTTTTGTTATACATTAAAAATCTAAAAAAAAAATAAGTATAGTTAAAAGAATAAGTGTTATATTTTCAAAATTATAAATAGAGAAAATAGGCGAGTTCAAAATTTTGGATGCAAGAAAAAGAAAAAGCTGTATATGGCGGGAATGGCAATATCGCAATTAGAGACAAACGAAGGGGTTTTCCGCTGGTCACGCACCAAGATAGTTGCTTACATGACTCTCATGGCGTGCGTAAGGGGAGAACGGTTCTGTGTAAAATCGCAAGGAAAATTACAAAATCCACAAGAAACTGTGATTGCAGATTGCGAAGGAACTAAACTTCAAATGATGAAGATCAAAGCGCGATTCAAGAGTTCTCTGCTCTGGATCTTCCGAATTTGAAGCAGAGAGACGAAATGAGGAAACGATTCTCATCAATGTAAGTATCCATAGCTTTGTTGCTTCTTCATTGCAGAATCCGTTCGGCTTTTCTTTCGTAATCGTCGTTGCGCGTTTTGTGCTTCCGGTTGCAATATCAAGTCCAGTTGAAGTTATATAATCGTTATTCTGTCTCTTCGAATTCAAATTTCTAGATCTTATTGGAAAATCGCTTGTGTTTCGACTTTCTAATTGTTTTGAACATTTGTGTGTGTGTGCGTTGTTGTATGTTTGTGTTCTTCGTTGATGATTTTGTGTACAGCTGAAAATTGCGTTGTTACTAGTTAATGATATCGTCGTTGTGTGTTTTGTGCTTTCGGTTGCAATTTCAAGTCCAGTTGAAGTTATGTCATCGTTATCAAGAACTTTATTCTATCTCTTCTAATTCAAGTTTGTAGATCTTACTGGAAAATTACTAGTGATTCGACATTGTAATTGTTTTGAACATTTGTGCGTCGTGGTTGTATGCTTGTGTGCTGCTGAAAACTGCGTTGTGTTCTAAAATAGTTAATGATCTTTCGATGAAGATGACGTTACCGAGATGATCTTGCAGGGAGGTTACCATTCGAGGCAGTCCATAAACCCTAAGCTCAAATCAAGTTCAGGAATACACATCAGTCGAAGGCATTATATTAATGCAAATGATTTGAGTTAGAACTGGCAAGTGGAAATTGAGATTGCTGAAATTCTGGTATGAAATAAAAAGTGCTGATTAGGTTAAGGAATTTTGAATCTGGTGACTTTCTTCATCATTACAGAGGATTTTCTAAGCACATTTAGATTTAAGTATGTCTTTGTGGGATAGTCTTGCGAACGTTTCGGGTGTCGCCCAGCTGACGGGTTTCAATGCAGTTCAGCTGATTGCAATGATTGTAAAGGCAGCAAACACTGCCAGGATGCACAAGAAGAACTGCAAGCAATTTGCACAGCATCTCAAGTTAATAGGGAACTTATTGGATCAACTCAAGATCACAGAGCTGAAGAAATATCCCGAGACTCGAGAGCCTCTCGAGCAGCTGGAGGATGCTTTAAGAAAAGCATACATTTTGATCAATAGCTGCCAGGATCGCAGCTATCTCTATTTGCTGGCTATGGGATGGAACGTTGTTTACCAATTCAGGAAGGCTCAAAGTGAAATCGATAGATACCTGCGGCTTGTCCCTCTTATTAATCTGGTGGACAGTGCTCGAGTCAGAGTAATGATTCATTTTCTTTTACTGTGTTTTTGCTATCTGTTTGTTTGTTATAGAAATTTAATGCTCTATGTTTTTTTTGTTATACATGTTTCGTTTTCTTACTCATTGTTGAATCATGTTTAATTGTCAGTCAATTCAAAAGCTTAAGCTGATAGGTAGGATTTAGAACTTCGAGAATGTCTTGCAGGTGGAGTTCAATTTTTATTTGAGAGGAAAACGAATGGGCAGAGACTTTGAACTCATAAATTTTTGCTCTTATACCATCTTGAGTTATGTTAAATCATCAATCATTAAAAAATTAGCGTACATTTCAAAGCACACAAATGAGGGATAGTGCTGGTTGATATAATTAAATTTACCCACACTTATTGATTGGCGCACTGTCATGAACGCTTTCACCACATAACCAGCATTGGAAATCAGTCAATTATTAACTGTCAAACGAACAATTTTTTTTTAAACAAACAAAAATCATTTGATCTTCAGTACCTGTAGGCTGTACTTGTATAAGAATCATTCTATCTTCATTTTGGAAGTAAAAATGAAAGGGTCCTAGTAGTTTAATGCTTGTGCTTACTTAACATACCTTAACTCTATTATTTATGTCATTTTTTTTGTTACTTTTCTCAGGAAAGGCTTGATGATATTGAAAAGCATCAATGTGAGTATACGTTTGAGGAGGATGACAGAAGGATCCAGGATGCAATCCTCAAACCAGAATCGATCAAGAACGATGCTTCGATATTGAAAAAAACTCTCACTCGTTCCTACCCAAACTTGGGCCTCCATGATGCACTTCAAAAGGAAAATGAAAAACTTCAGCTCGAGTTGCAAATATCTCAATCCAATATGGATGTTGGCCAATGTCAAATAATCGAACGTTTATTTGATATCACAGATGCCTTATCTGCAAATTATTTTGTGGAAAAAGATTTGCAGAACGGCTTTCCAGCACAACATGAATATACCTATTCTGATGCCAATGGCGAAATCATTAATTCGTATGCTGAAATATTTCACAAGAACAGAGATGCCACTGTGGCAAGGTAGGTTTGTTTTTGTTTTGGTCATTTCTGTGTTTTTGTGGGCATATCTATTGATATCATGATATGATTATCCAGATTCCAGCAGTTTAAGTGGTCTTGAATATGATGAAAGTTTTCACTAGGATAAAGATGCCAATATGATACTGTTGATTCTCCCCTTTCAGCTTGCCAGACGTTTATTCAATTTATTACTAGAAACCTCATACCCGTACTGAAATTTAGTTGAGGAAATCGTAGATATTCTATCTTTTAACTTGCATAAAAAATGTTCTTACATTATTTGGGTTGTTATTAACAATTTAGAGCCAATCCGCTGTCCGATAGATATTTTATATATGTGTGTGCGTTTGTTTGAAGCTCAAACATTTCAATCAGGTTTAGAATGCTTTGATGATTTATACATCTAATGTACATAAAGTCTGCAAGAGAAATTTGTGGTGTCGTTAATTCTTGGTATATTGAATATCTTGAAGTCTGTCATGTGATATGGATTCAGTTCCTTTTTTTTTCTTCCCTTTCAGAAAGGCCTCATCAGTTTCATCAAGACATGATCTGCTATCCAGCAACTGTCAACATGAAAAATGGCATGCTGATTTGCTTGGTTGTTGTTCACAGCCTTATCTCTGTACGTTCATCTCAGTCTTAAAACCGTGTTTTTTAGGTCCCGTTTGATAACCATTTGGTTTTTTGTTTTTGGTTTTTGAAATTTAAGTCTATCCTTGCTCAAATTTCCTACAATGTGTTCCACTATTCCTACAATATATCTATCTTTCCTTAAGAAAGTAGGTGAATACTAACCAACTTTTAAAAATAAAAACAAATTTTTGGAAGTTACTTTTTTTGTTTTCAAATTTCGGTTTGGTTTCTACAAATATAGGTGAGAGGTAGACATCCAAGTAAGAAAAAACATATGGTAAAATAGTTGTTATAGGCTGAAATTTCAAAAACCAAAAACAAAAAATGAAATAGTTCTCAAACGGGGCCTTAACTTGCAGCCATCATAAGACTGAGAGTTTCCTTTCTTTTATTGTTGACGGGTTATAGTTTCAAGTTTGTCATTTGAACTTCAAGAAATTCAGGTCTCATATACAAAACACCAATCAGTATCCCTTATCCCACTATAATTACTGAGATGTCACAGCTATATTTAGATTACTTTCATTTGTAACTACAAAAATTTAACCATGCCCTTTGACTTTTCACCATGTTTTCTAAACTTTTCTGTTTGTTAAATTATAAGATCAAGCATTGTCAGATTTTGCATGCTCATTCTTTTTTGTAGTATTAGTTTTAGTGCAAATAGGATAAAGAGATTCCCTTGATTAAACAGAATAGATTCCCTTGATTAAACAGAATAACGTTTTGAGAATGAGCTTATGGATGACTTGTTAACAGTCAAGGAAATTGGCTGTGGTATATGTGCCATATGTTTTGTTTCTCATTTCAAGTATTTTGTATATTTTCCAGGTTTGAAGACATGTTTTTGTCCTTGTTGGACATTGTCAAAGGTGGGTTCTGTCGCTACCGACAGGCATATGTGTAAGTAAGCTGAATGTTTAATTTTCAACTCGAGTATTCATAAGATGGTTCATAATGACATGAGGCAAATATGATGTAGCCGAAGAAAATGTAGAATATTTCAAAGAATGACACTCTTTTTCTAACACCATATATGGCTCCAACGCTGGATACCTTAGAAGTGCCAAAATCTTACATATATTCTCTGATTATCAGCTTCAGCAGATGCATGTAATGAGCTGATGGCATATTCTTTGGTGTTCTCATGCTGTTGCTACACTTGTTGTTTCCGAAGAAAACTCCGGAATATGTTAAACATCAAGGTAACTCATCTTCCAACTTGTAAATTCAGACATCAACGTAACCATCATGGTGTGGCTCAATTGGTCAAAAAGAGTCTTGGGGTGCATAAGGTGATAGGGTTCAATCTATGGTGGTGACCTACCTAGGAATTAATTTCCTACCGGTTTCTTTGACATCCAAATGTTGTAGGTTAGGCGGTATGTCTCGTGACATTAGTTGAGGTGCACGAAAGTTGGCTAGACCAGTAACGAAAAAAAAAAGAAAGTAAATTCAGACCTATTCTTTTTGTATGCAACGGTGAAATGTGAATGGTGGCTCCGGTGCCTGGCCTAGGGACGGGCGTGGTTACCATATTTCAAAAAAAAAAAAAAAAAAAAAAAATATGTGAATGGTGGCTGCAGTAATCATAAATGATCATATTTTGAGGTCGTTGGCCTAGAAGGCCAAAGGCGCTATATGATTGCAAACTTATTGAAGTACTTGATGCTTTGTGACTATTTTTTTAAAAAAATATTTGTGAGTGTTCGGACTTACTTACATGACAATCATTATCATACTATTTCTGATCCCGTATCCTCTCGCTCTACTTCTAAATAATGTTTGTTTTTAGGGATATATACTCAACCTCTACCTAGAAAGTTTTGAGGAGGATGTAATAGCATATAATTAGTGACTTGTTTTTCTGGACATGTATTAATATTCGTTTACCAATCTGAATTCTCTGCATCTCTGTTGTATGTAAACATTTATAACATAGATGTATTATATGACTCATAAGCCAATTAATTTTGAGATAAAACTTTATATTATCAAATATAGTGTTAGTATTCATAAAATTCAAATGAATATTTGGTTTAATAAAAATAAATTAAAATCCATCAAAAAAATTGTGACCCAATGAGACACCATTTTGAGAAGGTATAGTTGAAGGATCTCATATTAGAACAATGAGGAAACTTCACAATATTTACCTGAACTCCTTCTCTTGTTGCCAATTTTTTTTTTTTTTTTTTAATTCATTTTAGGTTGAAACTATATGCTATTTAATACTATCTTTATTATATAAATCATTGAATTTCATTATATCTTTCGGTTCTTGTACACTTTGTTTGGCAGGGAAGCCTTATGGATGATTTTCTATCTCACTTACTGTGTTGCTGTTGTGCCCTTATTCAAGAATGGCGAGAAGTGGAAATGCGTGGAATTTGTGGTACATACTTTGTGCTCCCATATTTACACACCACATTTCTTCACTTCTATTCATACTATTCTAATATTATGGAGTTTTTACTTTTTACTACAAAAAATTGTTTTGATCTCTAAACTTTACCACAAATTTGTTCAAGTCATTTTGTTGTAAATTTATATAGTGTACGTTTTCTAAATCCACACGTTTGTACTCTACAAACTTACTTATAAGTATAGTTTCATAGGACCAATAAGAAAGCAATAATTAGTATTTAATTGACATAGGTGTGTATTTATGATTAAAATATCAGAAGTTCAAATCTCGATGACAAAAACAATTTTTTGTGGTCAAGTGCTGCATCATGCATTTTTTTGACATGTGGTCAAGTGCTGCATCATGCATTTTCAAATTATTGATTGAGA
The DNA here is from genome assembly GCA_037832685.1 of Sicyos baderoa. Classification (NCBI taxonomy): domain Eukaryota; kingdom Viridiplantae; phylum Streptophyta; class Magnoliopsida; order Cucurbitales; family Cucurbitaceae; genus Sicyos; species Sicyos baderoa. Next base: position 6,747,841 of record JBBMEF010000025.1, read on the forward strand.
ATATATAATTTGCAGGTCAAGAGAACACAAGAACGATCCCTCCACCAATGCAATACATGGAATCCTAAGTGATAACTGAAAACATAATCCAGTCGCCATGGAAATAAAAATACTTGATCCCTGTGCTTCCATGTAAGTTGTAAAGCAAACATAGGATTCAATGTATTTTTCTTCTTCCTTTTTTTTTTTGGATTATACTCTGTACATAGTGTAATAAATAATCATTAAAAAATGAATTGTTCGAAGTAAAATAGATGTACATGGCTATGTTGCAACACTAAATTGTGCGAGACAATATATTGTGATCGGTTCGCCTAATGGTAAAAAGGACCTTAATAATTTAAGAAATGGTGGATTCAATTCATAATGACCTACCTACATGGAAATAATTTCCTACAATTTTTTTTGACAACCAAGTATTGTAGGTCAAGTAATATTTTCCGCGAGAAGAGTCAAAATATGTGTAAGTTAACCTAGACTTTTACGGATATAAAAAATGTACAAGACAATTGAGTGTATGAATAACATATGACTAGAGAAGATTTTCTTATCCAAATCAAGGAAGATGTTTCTTAACAATCTTGTGGATTGAATTTGAGAGCCAAACGTTGCTATAATTCACATTGCTCGAGTAGCCTCTTCAAACTGTTGTAAAGTTTTGTGCATATGTAATTTACATGCATTAGACCTTTGGTAATCATTTAGTTTTTAATTTTAAGCTATATAACAATTATTTTACCATATATTTATTCTTACTTAGGTATCAACATCTTACCTATACTTTAAGGAACCAAACCAAAATTTGAAAGAAAAAAAAACTTCCAAAAGATTATTTTTGTTTTGCATTCACATCCTGAAGTAAAAATGGATACATGGAAAGAAATTTCATAAAAAGAAATATATGATACAAAATTTGAATAAAAATAAATTTAAATTTCAAAAACGAGAATTTACAACTTATCTATACCCTAGTGTTGGAACCCTAAACCCTAAAAATTTGAATAAAAATAAATTTAAATTTCAAAAACGAGAATTTACAACTTATCTATACCCTAGTGTTGGACTATATATATTCGATCAACACTTTCCCTCATCAACGGAAATGAGTTTCTAAAAAAAAACATTATAAAAGTTCCACCCCTCACATAATGATATGATCATGTAAATTTAACCAAAAAATAACGTCATAAAATGGACTATTCACAAGACCAATGCATTTGCAGAAAAAAGAAAAATAAATAAAAATAAAAATGGAACGAATGGCGGAAAAAATGCAGACTAGTATTGCAAATTCCCATTTTCAAGTACAATTAGTTCCAAAACATATAAAAAAATGAAGAAATCTCAGGCAAAAAATAATATCAAATAAAAATAAAGTTCAGAACACAATAACGGACACATTCTATGTAGTTCAGTCTTCAGAAGTTCCTAATGCTGCATTCAAAGTTGGAAGATATCTATAGAGCAAACGCCAAGTTAATAGCAAGAAACTTCGGATAATAAACTGGCCAGCCTCCTCTCTAGATTCACCTAGCAGGAAAAAAAAGCAAAATTTTCGAGCTCTTTCTCGAATAACTGTTCTCGCGTCTGAGAACCCGAACCATGGGGAAGCAAATCAAAATTTCCCACCATCTTCACCCAAAAAAATGAAATCGCCACAAAAAGAATAGGGAGGTATAAGAAACAACTATGCCAGCTAAACCAGCCCACAAAACCATAAATGTTATCCCTTCACCACAAAACGAACTTAGTTGTTTTCTTTTTTTTTTTTCTTTTTTTTTTTTTTTTTAGTTTTTAGCTTAAGTTTTTTTAGTTTTTTTTTTTTTTTTTCCTTTTATATTTTCAGAATTGTTCCTCTCCTTCAACTTCAATTTCCCAATTTACTCGACATCACGAGAAGAGGCTAATCGAGATACCATTATCACCATATGGTTGTGAAGATGGCCTAGTCTAATGCAATACCTCGAACACTGGCTGCCAGATTATCCTGATTGAAACTTCTCGGGCTTAACGGGCCTGCAACAATCGGAACTTGACCAGGTCGAATGATCCATCTATCATAGTCATTTCGTTTTCTTACCATCTCTCCCTAAGAGCAAGCAAAAAAAGAGTTAATGTACAAAAAAGATTAGATAAACGTGATTTTATCTAATCCCTTCACTGGTCTACTGTGTGCTTTTCCCAAATTAAACGACAAAATTAAAGCCCTTAGTTAACCATTTGATTTTTTGTTCTACAATTTCTACTCTAATTTATGACTTTCATTACTTTAATATCTACATTTTACTTTATGTTTTTAAACACCAAACCAAAATTTGAAAGTTGAAAAAACTAGTTTCCAAATACTTTTGGTTTATGGAATTTAGTTAGAGTTTACCTACTTCCATAAGAAAGTTTATAGTACATGTAGAGAATTTGAGTAAATATAAACTTGTCAAAAACAAAAAAAATTAAATGGTTATCAAACGAGGCCTAAGAAAGGTTATTAAAATCACTACCGATAGAGGAAAAGGTTGGTTTCAGGAGCAGATGACTACTAACCTTTAGTTCCAAAACTGAAGACGATTTCAATGCGTCCAATATAATTTGGATATTTTCAGTCAGACGTTTAACCTACAAAAGAGTGCTCAGATTGACAAATTAATATTGTGCACTCGGGGGGTTCCCAGAATTATTTTATATTTTATATTAATTCAGCAATGTAAAAAGAGCATATGGAAGAAACTATAGTGATAGAAAATTGATAAAACTAATTCTTCACAATTATCTCAGAAAGCATAGAACCACCGACCTTGCAGTCAAACATGGAAAAGAAGTGCTTTCATCAAGGAGAATGGAAGTACATCAGAAAACCATACGAAAAAAGGAAAAATAAAAAAGTAAAAATAACAAAAAGGAGACACCAAAAACTCAAAAAGTAATTCCAAAATTGCACTCAAACTCCCCTTTTTCTTCTCTTTTTAGAGCACATACAGTGTTTTCAAGGCAACAGGCCCTGCCCAAGAAGACAAAGGAGAGCGCCTTCTATCTGGCCCCCGCCATTTTGCGATCGGCATTGCCTTTGCCTTGTCAATGTTTTTTAATAAGCTAAAATAGTAGTAATTTAATTTGTGTTGTATATCTAATAGAAACATATTTTGTATGCTTTATTATTCTTTTAAATTATAAATTATAGTATGGTTCATTAAGGATTTCAAATTTTTAAGGGAATAAAAATATGTTTTTTTAATATAATTTGTGATCTAAATATAATATTAATTTATTTATATATTTGTTGGTCTCGCTTCATTGAGGCATCACCTCACTCAGACCTCGCCTTTTTGTCGCCTCTTGCCATGAGGCACAATCAAAGGAAGTGTCACTTTGCGTTGTGCCTAGCGCTTTGAAGCTTTGGAAACAAAGAGCACACACTACTCCAATTATTTATAAAAAAGAACAAAGGAAGTTCACCCTTTTTTTATAGGAAACAAACCATTTACATTAATAATATGAAACAGATATGATGTCTATGAAGCAAGAGCGAAAAGAAAGATAAAATCGAAGAGAAGAGATAAAGAGCGTATCAATAGAAACCTAAACATTTCTAGTAAAATGCTTTTATAAGTTAAAACAGATTAGTAAACGTGGTTTAATGTTGCCAAAAATTGCCAATGGCACCTAGTGTAGATGTCCTCGTGCTCTATGAATAAGCAAATTGGGACCGCTCATACTCGACGAAACAATGTGAAAGTTGTCGGCACAAGTTTGGTGTCTGACGAGCGAGTGAAGGTGGTGCACGTGTCCAATGGAGAAGGAAGATGCCATTGTTTCATGCGAAACCAGAGGTAAGCCAGATCTTAAAAAGAAGAAGCTAGAACCTTAGGTAAAAACATCAGATCTTTACAAGAAGCTAGAACCATAGGTAAACCATCAGATCTTGTGGTTTAGACGAGCAATATCAAAGGACAAATGTTGGCGTGACGTTGATACTAGTGGGTGGTAGCCACACCACTAGATCTGGAGAAACAATATGAAAGTTTGGGACCACCCATGTGAAACCAAAGGGACAAATGGGGACGCATGAAACCAATGGGAAACCCAAGAGATGCCAAATCTGGAGGTTTAAGACGTGTGAGATCAGTGGGTGGTTGTTGGTGTGTCGCCTAGGCCAAAGTGTACGCATGCAAGCATAGGGTTTCGAAATCGTGTGACCAATGGGAGAGTAGTGAGTGGTTGTCAGGGAAGATGAAGAACGTATTCACACGCCCAGTGGAGAGTTGTGGGGCATTTCAGCCGCCAAAGAAGACGAGGAACGGTCGCTGGAGAACAGTTGAGCCTCATGTGTTCTGAGCCAGGGTGAAACATTGATAGAAGAAGAAGAAAAACATCGTGATTTGAGTGTAGGAGAAACCCAAGAAGAAAATTGTCTTGTTTTTTGAACTCATGCCCTCTTGAATCAAGAACTAAGGTTTAAACCTTGGACCAACTCCACCATCTAGACTTATTAAAGAAAATTGTCTTGTTGATGGCGCTAGAGAAAACTAATCATGCCGGAGCAAAGACGTGGCTCTGTTAATCAGCCGGTGAGCAAGAGTCGTGATGTGTCACCGGAGGAGTGAGATCCATCATCCTCCCTGACGCTAAAGAAGAAGGAAGATTATTTTTGTTAATCAATGGATCAATGGAAGCCCACTCATGTGGATCAATGGAAGCCATAAGATAATTTTCTTTAATTTAATCTTTTTATTTTTTCAAGTAAGAGAATAACAAGATGTGGTTCTCACTTCTCAATGAGACACATAGGTGAACTTCAAAATTTAGGCAATCCCAAGACATCACCTAAATTGCTCTCTTTAATTAATGCATGATAGGAAAAATTGCATAACAGTCATAAAAGGAAGCAACAAAAAATTAACACCTGTACTTTTTTTTTATAGGATGTCTTTCATGTTTCATCCCAGTAAAATTTCAGCCTCCTTGTGCCGTCATACAAAAACCTATTCTAGATGTCAAAATTATGTTCCTATCAATTGATGTCTTTAATCAGATAAATTGGAATCTCTATTTCAGTAATATACTGATGATGCTATTTTTTTCAATTGTATGTTGTAAGTCGCCATGTTTTTTTTCCTTTTTGTGATACACACTCTTAAAAATGCATTAAGATTCAAGAACAAGTCTAAAAAATTCAAAAATGTTTTTTTTCCATAAAAAATAGCTGGCATCCTATATATATATTTTTTAATGTGATAGGAACCCAAAAAAAACCAAAAAAAATAAGCAACATTGAGATTGAGGTACATGCGCTTATAACATTTATTTTATCTGTCTTGTAAATGAAAACGAGAACAAAAATATCTTCCCGCAAGTTTTCAAAATAGAAGAACAAACGATCTGGAAAGAAAATAATCAGAAAAATGCCATCTTAAAACATAATTTAGAAAAAGCGCAGAACAGTAGAAAGTAATTGGAAATTCCAAGAACGATTAAAAAAAATCATTGGAAGGACTTTTCTTTAAAACAGTTTCAAGGGCATGCACAAGTAGAAAGTAAGCAAAACCTTTAAAAAATTGTGAAAAGTCTTTTTTAAGTGATGACAGTTTTTAGAAATCATTCACAGACGGCACGATGGAGAAACCTAATTTAAAAATGAAGATCATCATGCCATCATAGTGAAGAAAAAAATTATTATAGCCTAACGAGCACGGACCCGGACACGAGAGACAGACACAACATGAGACAGACACGAAGACACGTTATTATTTAAAAATGTAGAATACAGATACGTTGATGAAGCATTATTTACTATTTTTTATGATAAACTATTAAAATATCAAATTCAAAATATTTTAGTTTTTTACTAACTATAAAAATTAATTAAAATAAAGATGAGCTGTGAGCATGAAAATTCAATAACCATTTGAATTTAACCCACATAGTTAGTCACATGGGTCCATTCTATTTTCTCTCTTCCTTTCCCTTCCATTTTAATCCATCTACCTTTGATGGATGTCATTGTCAATTGCCTCTACCAACACTACCCTATTGTCATATCACTAACCACTTGAAACAAATAAATATCACTAACCACTTGAAACAAATAAGTCTGAAATGGTGTGTCCGTAAAGTATCCATGGTGTGTCCATAAAGTGTCTGAAATTAAATATAATAATAATATAGAACACTGATTTTCGAGTGTCGGACACGGATATTTTATCGAAATCGAAGTGTCCGTGCTCCTAGATTATAGCCACAAGAGCTAAGCTCAATTGGCATGATGTACGACATGATAACAAGGAGTTATGGGTTTAAATCCCCCACTCCCAAATATTGTTGAATAAAAAAAATGATTATACGTTCTCTTTGAAATAAGAAACTCACTTTGTTGAAGGATGCTATTAGTCTAACTGGAACCCATCCCTCTTCATTCATGTACTGCCTCAAGAAAGTATCTTTTATTAAGTTCTCGCCACTGCAATTCAAAAAAAAAAAAAAGATGCGGTCACTATTAAAAAAAATTCAAAATTCTAGCACCTAGACAAGGATGATAGAAAAAAGATAAAAGCTATCACTATCAAATATACCTGAAATAATATTCTATCTGACTCACTATCATAGGATACAACTGAGGGTCAGGGTGAAAAAACATTGCATTTGGTGGTATTGAAGTGACATACGGTACTACGCCTCGAAGAGCCTCTGGAGGAGGACCAACATATAACATTTGAGGGGGTGCAAAATCTACAAACAGATTCAAGCATTAAGAAAGTTTGCATGAGAAAAATCGTGGATCCTCACAAAAAAAAAATGATGTAGAGCCTACCAGGAAAGGGTAAAGGACCCCCAATAGGCCTCATTGGTGGAGTAGAAATAAAGGCAGCAGTATTAGGAGATGGAGGTGGAGAAGGCCTATAAAACCCGTGAGCCACTCTATGAGGTTGTGCATGAAAATTTCGGTTTGAATTCCAATCTTGATTTCCACGATCATGATCACGTCTAGAACCATAGTTATGATTATGTGAATTATCACCACGTGGATGTGAACCACCACGACTTCGAAACGAATTGCGTGGTTGTTGATGACCATGATCATTATGTGATTGTGATGTAAATGCAGTTCTATGTGTCTGATCCTTCGGAGAATTATTAGGAGCTGGATCAATTATAGGACTTGAAGGTGCAGACTGTTGGTGGAGGCCACTATTATATGAATTAGCCGAACCATTACGCCTCATCGTTTTCTGGCGTGGGGTTGTTGGATGAGTAAGAGTTGAATCAGGATTAGGACTAACATCATTATTACCTTCTTTGCTTGATGAGGGCAATGAAGTCTCAGTCCCCTGTGGGCAAAAGAAAAAATAGAGCTTGTTAAATGGAAAAAGGAAAAAAAAAATCTCATAGATGTGAGCCTGTATCGCGATAACTAAATAAATAAAAATGTGCGGGAGTAACGACCTTTCTATTAGATAACAAAGTTAACATATTAAGTCTTTTATTATATATGTGAATGTCCAAGCACACCTCCTCTATTCTCACTAGACAGTTGTCTAACTCTAGTAGGTGGCCACCATAAATTAAACTTATATGATTCCCATTTGACCATCCATGATCAATTATTATTCCATGAAGAACACATTTCTAGTTCTTTTCTTTTTTTTGAAACAAAGGTAGCTACGTCCATCCCTAGGCCAGGCACAGGAAGACATCGAAGGAGTGATGTCACAGGTTAGTCTCAAACCTAGGACCTTGAAGGGAGCATTCCTTCAAAGTTCAAAGCCCAAGCCTTCAACCATTGTGCCACCCTTTGGGGACCATTTCTAATTGATAGGAGTGTCGGCATATAAAGCCATTTAAGCATTTTTTCTATGTATACAGATTAATCTATTCGATAGGAACAACAGAAAAATCCTAGAAACAATTGCTTGAATCTATTGATAAATCCATCAATTTCATGTCAGAAAAATTAAGCTTAATCATAGAGATTGGCAAACATTCATCCCCTACAAACAAACTGAATCAATAATTTTCATTTCTGCAGCACACGTTATCTCAACAAATACAAAACTGATAGAAGATAACCTGCGCGCCAGCGGATCCCTCTCCTAAGCTTTTAAGTGAATCCGAAGACGATTTCGGTGTGCCCTTGGCAGACTCCGACAGAGGGGGCCATGACACACCCCCCATGACAGGCCCAGCAGCATCAGTTCCATTAGAGAGCTTATTCCACACCGGCTTCTTTCCCGCAGCATTGGCGGCCGAACCATTTCCGCCATCAAAGCTCTCAACCATCGGCTCCTCAGAAGAGGAAGAAGAAAACGATCCCGGTTCAACAACAGCAGTCGGAGATGCAGAGGAGGAAACCGTCATCGCCATATCCATTTCACCTCGAAGAACAACCTGCGTCCACGGCGACGACACAGTGCGACCACCCGAGCCCGGAAGCCACGATTTCGGGCTGCTGCCGCTATTAATCGGTCCAGAATTGCGAGGAGACTGATTGACAATCGGTGCCGCCGCCGAATCGGCGTCGGGGAAACTGGAAGCAGCCATCATAACTCAGAAAATTAGGGTTTCGTTCAAATGGCAGTCCCCTTGATCGACGGAAACAGAACAAAAATCAGAAAAAATAATCAAAAAAATAATTTAAAAAAAAGGATCAAGGAGATTTTGGTTTTTGGAAGAACTAATACGAAAAGGAATCGAAGAAATCAATAAAGAAATTTCAAAAGATTGAGCGATGATCAGATCGCAAAGAGAAAAAGAGAAGCGAAGTGGGGAAGAAACGGAGGGTTTCTGTTTCTCTCTCTAAAAAAAACGTTTCTCTCTCTCTCTCTCTTTTGTTTCTATTCTTTCGAGTTTGCTTCTCACTCTAAAAACTGGTTAGTTATGGTTGCCTCTGAAATTACTTATATGCCACTGGTCTCCCGCGTGCATTGTTATGGGCTTTTTACAATAGGGTTCGGCCCATTTGGAAATAAATCATTTCCCTATTTTAATTTAGGATTTATTATTTATATATTTTTATCGCTGATTCAAAATGGGGAAAACATAAACATGGGTACATGTGAGTCATATTTTGATAGAAGTGAACAAATCTCTAAAATAACTTTTAAATTTTGAAAACCCATCTCAACCACAATAAGTTATCATTCAACTTTAAAAAAGTGAACAAATCTCTAAAAAAATCTTATAAATTTTGGTTTTCAAATTCATTTCAACAATAATTTAGTCTTTTTTATTTTTTAAGAGTTATCATGGATGCCAATAAGAACAAGAGCTCGGTGACGTCAATGTACACATGATAATTAAAAAGACATGAGTTTGAATCATCTATCTCAATTGTTGTAAAAAAAAAAATAGTTATAAAGATGACTATGGTGGTGAGTTTTGAAATTTTGAAGAGTATTTTAAATGCGGATGGTATATATTTATTTTCATCATTTTTCATGAAAGGAGAATAACCATTTTCAAGTAAGAATATTTGTGATAAAATATTTTTTAACACTGTTTTAAAGTCAAAAATATTTTTGGAACTTTTTTAAAATTTATGAGTATTTTTTCTAATAAAATTTTAATTTTTGAATCATTTAAAGGCATTTTTTTTTTAATCTTTTCATAATTTAGGGATAATTTAGGGTATTTTTTATAATTATGCATTCAAACTTCTCTAAAACTAACTTGTAATCGAAAAAGAGAATATGAAAGTTTTGTACTAACAAAATTTGGTGCCTAACCCGACGTGCAAATTTCAATAAGGAGTTCAAATATTTGGTTAGTAACAACCATTAGATTTCCTCTTAATTTGGAAAAAAATATTAACAAATATACCTAAAGTCTTTTTAACACTAAATTATACAAGTTATTTTTTGTCAAAATTTAGCTCTCTTTATAATACACTTTGCACATCTAAAATCATGTATCAATCTTTGAAAACAATACTTACCAAATATATGGTTTGAAGTGTTATCATAAAATGAAATATTAACAATAACAATGTTAAAATTCTAGAACAATTTTTTCTTTTTTATTTATGACCCAGAAACTTGGCACCCTGACCCATCCTTAAAATAACTTCTTAATTTAATAACCATTGGAAAAGTAAACCACAGATTATATCAGTTCCACCTGAAGTTTAGGACTTAAAAAACAAAAAAAATTAAACTTGGCACCTCTCGTGACTTCATTCCTTCAATTTCTCCCGATGCCTGGTCTAGGAACGAGCGTGGTTACCCTTATTTCAAAAAAAAAATTATATACATGGATTAACCTATGCAAATCTTAACTATTATTATGAGATCAAACCATCCAATCAAGAAGTTATGATCTCGAGCCTAACCCATTATAAAAAGGGAAAGAAGAAAAAACAAACCCAACACAAAGAATAGCTCAAGCAACATTAGTGTAGACCTAATAACTTAAAGGTTATAAGTTCAAATCCCACGCCCCGTAAAAAAAAATCCAAGTTTCAGAAAAGATGCTGCGAATCAAGCACTTAAAAAATGCAGGTTCCAAAGGCCAACATCTTCAACATGGCTCCAAAAAGTAAAGTAAACTAAAAGAAATGAGACTAAAGAAAAGGATATAATTGGAAGCTAAAGTTCATCATAACAAGATGCGCCAACAAAGACCTGTATCCACATGAGCACATTGTATGCAGTCAAGTATTAAAAAAGCTGCAAAGTTATTCCCATTAAACATTCATGGAACAAACGATTAAGTCTCCGAAGAAGAAGAAGAAGAAAAAAAAAAAAAAAAAAACTTCATCAAGATGCTCCTGTAATCAATCAGCATCCAAAGAAAGTCAGTCTCTCTAAATTAACGATGAAGATCAGCCATCATTTACACTTCCTCTGCAGAACCAACCATTTTGTCTTCTCGTGACGACTCGAGGTTCGATGCCTCCGAAGATATCAAAAGGAAAAACCAGTTGAGGGGCAGCACCATGTGGAAGCAAATCAAGATTCACATGGTTAAGTACATGCCATCATCAAAAGGAGAATAAAAAGGAAATAAATTTAAGTAACAAAGGCAACATCCCACAAAACCATAAGTGAATCCCCCTTTAGTCGCCATTAAAAGAAATAAAATGTTAAGAGCTTTTTTTTTTTTTTTTTTAACTTTCTAGAATTGTTTCTTTTTCACCTTCATTTTGCCTCCTTATTCGCCATAGTTCGCCTTCTTCTTTACCGAGCCACACGAGAGAAAAAAGATTCATCGTGCATCAAGAAAGCCAGAACCCAGTGTGTTATAACTTATCTTCTTAGTCTCTACTACCCATATCTTTTTTTTTTTTACTTTTCCTCAAAGAAGACATGGGCTTCAGCATGTACAAGGTCTAAATCCTTGTAGAGGAGTGATCCAAACCTGTTTCGATATTTGGCTTGCCTGTACCTGGTGATTGAGACTGGTTCTGAAAATTCTGAGGTGATCTACTTTGCTGAGCCTCGAGATGAAAATCACCCCGACCTTCTGTACTGCTACGACTATTAGTCTCCAACGTGATACTGCGAACACCAGCAGCCAGCATATCTTGACTAGAGTTTGCTGGGCTCAATGGAGCAACGACATTAGAAGTTTGATTGGAAGGTTGCATTATCCATCTACTATAATCATTTCGCCTCCTTACCTTGTCCCCCTAAGATACAGTAGTTCAAATACAACAAAATTAGAGAACAATATGGAATTCACTTTTCAAACAGAAAGATTTAGGCTTTTCTTTTAACTTGTTACATTGAGAATGCAAACATCTTAAAGCACCAGTGGGGTGTTTACAA
>JBBMEF010000025.1:6760120-6791965 GCA_037832685.1 Sicyos baderoa
TATATTAAATTTATGCATATGTTAGACATGCACGTATTCTGTACATATCTTATGTTAGTTACTCTTGACACCTATTATGTATAGGATATTGAGTCATATGTTAGTTTCGTTAGTGTTGCCACTTGTATATATTAGGTGAATAACGTTGGTTTTTTTTTTTTGCATAAGTTAGACGTTGTTGGCACATATCTGTTGGATCGGTATGACAACCCTAGAGAGGGGTGAATATGGTTCTTTAAACTTTTATAAAACTTTTTTCCTAATGTGGGCCCAATTAAACAAATGAACTTACTTTTTACCAAACAATCAATTTAACCAAGAATATCATGCAAGTTATATTATAAATTTTCAAAGACCAATTTCAAACACCATATTTAATTCTAATATTAAGATTGGTAAATAATATGTCAAGATAAAATTACACCAACAAACATAAACATATAAGAACAATAAATAGGAAAGAGTTAGAGAAGATGACACCGTGATTTATATTGGTTCGGCAAGCCTACTCCACTACCCAAGCGCCTCTTGGGATTTTCAAGAACTTTTTGCTTAACTCTTTCCACGGATTAGAGTCCAACCGTAAACCGCTCCTTTTACAAGTTCAAGAGCAAACTCGATCTTTTCCACGACTCAAGATCAAACCGTTACATGCTCTCTTTTTATGGATCAAGAGAAAACCGTACAATGGTTTGAAAATAAGTGGTCAAGATGAACAAACTCTCTCAAAGAGTGGATTTACAAAATTTAACTCTCACAAATCAAATCCTCACAATACAATAATTTCTCTCTCAAGAATAAAATAAATTGAAAGCTTGGAGAGAGCAACAATGAAAACTTCTTTATTTTGGAGGATTGAAAAATATGAACTTGGTGTCTTTATTTGATGGAGAAGATGAAGCTTAAATACACACAAAAAAGCCAAGTTACCGTTACACAATTCATAATAATATTATAATATTCAAAAAGTTGCATTTAAACAAACACTTAAAAGTAATATAACATCATATAACTTTCTTTCCTTTTTTAGAAAGTTACCATTAGACACAATAAATAATAATATTATATTCAAAAAGTTGCATTTGGACAAACACATAAAAGTCTCATGTGTCAAATATCCAAGACTCCACATGTTGCTATTAGATTGACCAATTTTTGCTACATCATCACGTTGAGATTTACCATTTAAACTCATTTAGGTCATAACCTTTTCAATTCAACCTTGATTTAAGTAATTCAAAATACGCTTAAATTATTATTTCAAGCTCTACATAATTGATACTTCAAAACATTAAATTTATTTAATAAATTTCAAGTTTGTTATTATCAAAACAATAATTTATTAATTAATTAATTTAAGATTGCCAAAAAGCCAACAATATCTTATATATATCATGTTACAGTTTATGCTCCGCTGTATATACGTTTGAATTAGATCATTAGAATACATTTGTTCGCTTTTCCCTCTTTACTGCTTTTGTTTTTCGAAATTATGCACCTCATATGTAGACCCACAATTTATTAGTGCAATATGTTCTTATATCCACTGTATATCACGTTTGACAACTTTGATTCAACGTGATCTTCAATTTTTTTTTTTTTTTTTTAGTGCAGTCGGTTGTATTTTTCATTATTATTTTTGAATACAAGTTGGGGAGGGAGATTACAAATACCAGAGTTTAGAGATCGAACTCGTAACGATGGTGTTGAACTGGTTTACAACCAAACAAAGAAACCACTACGCCACTATCCCATTCGGTTTAGTTCTCTTCAATTTCACCCTATATTCTTCAATTAGTATAACTAGATTTTTCTTGTACAGCCTTAGTAATCACATAGTTATGTTAAATTCACGTTTGAATCTCTCATCCATAAATATTATTGAATGAATAAAAAAGAGTGAATTTAATATATGTTGGCAGTGAAGGCAGGATTTGGTAAAGTTGGTGTTGATGCATGTAGGTATTATTGTCGCTAAAAAATGACCAACATTTGATAGGAAATAAAATATTTGTTATTGATAAAATGGACTTTTTTTCAATAGTAAATAAAATATTTTTATTAATAAAATGAAAGTGTTACATCGAAGAGGATAGTTTTGAGCTTTTTTCTCTCTCTTTTTTAGCCAAGGAGAATGTATGAAAAGCTTATCGCCAAAAAAAAAAAAGATGCATCATAGCAGAAAATTCACACGAATCTCCCACACACAAGTCAAAACTCATATTTGACACTTCTACATCAATGTCAAGAAGGAGCTGTTAAGAAACACACACGTACAAATAAAAAGAATAACCAATATCAAAGTCAACAAGCAAAATATATATCATCTCACTACCACAACTATAAATTGAAGCTCAAACTCACACCTAACTATGAAACCCTTATTCTAAAAAAAAAAAAAAAAAACTAGGAAACCCTTGAAAAAATATAAATTGGTCTTGAAGGACTAATCTAGTTCAACAGAGACCAAGCCAATCGAAAAGAAACTAGGGTTCAAAATCCAAAAGTGACGAATGTGGTCTAACTATTATGGAGAATCTCGCCTAAACCCCAAAACGATTCAATAAACTCTCTTAAAGCAAGGAAAAGTCTCACTAAGATGCAAAACATAGGTAGGTATATGTGAATTTTCGATGACATCGCTCAGACACAAATGTGAAAAACATAGCATTGGAAAGTTCTAAGTCCTAGATGGCAACCAAATGTATAAGCTTGAACATTCCCGCCGAAGATGGAAGCATCGGCCATATCTAAAAGGTTGGTGCTCGTTCCCAACAATCAAGAGACAAGCTCATCGAACACCAAAAAAATCGACAGGGAAAATGACATATAGATCAACTAGATTTGAAAGCACAATGTTCAATTTACACCAAAGATAAATGGAGGACGAAAGAAGTGGCGCAAACACTGGCGAGTTTGTCATGGCAAAGTTACTCTTTTGGTGGTGATGCCTCTCTTGGTGGTGATGTTTGGTGTCTTATGAGCATCACCAAAGAGGGAAGGAGAATTTTGAGCGAGGATTGTGTTTTGGAGGAGTTTTGAGAGTAATCGTTTAAAGAGAATTTATACTATCACAACATGTTCTTGTCTAGCGTTCTACAAACTTAAACATTCTAAAAAAGACTAAAAACTCTAAAGAATACCTTAAGGTCCCGTTTGATAACCATTTGGTTTCTTATTTTTGTTTTTCAAATTTAAGCCTATTTTCTCTCAAATTTCCTATAATTTGTTTCTTCCTTTCTACCATGTATACATCTTTCCTTAAGAAAGTAGGGGAAGACCAACCGACTTTTAAAAACAAAAAAAGTAGCTTCCCAAAATTTGTTTTTGTTTTTAAAAGTTGGTTAGTATTCTCCTACTTTCTTAAACAAAGATGGATAAATGATAGGAATGATGGAGCACATTGTAGGAAATTTGAGAGAGGATAGGCTTAAATTTAAAAGAAACCAAATGGTTATCAAGCGAGATTAATAACTTATCAAAATAACATTTCCATAGATAATAAATTAGTTTGAAGTACTTTGTAAGAAATACTTTTATAGTCGACTATTTAATAAAGTGATTCTAAAGTGACTAATCAGAAATCAATCAAGGATCACAATGTGGTAAATTGGTATTTGAAGCACTTGTACATGTACGATAAAATGCAAAACTTTGTCATTTCATGTGGGTAAGAAACAGAGGGTAATGTTTAAGAATAATTTTGAAATGCATTTTATATTGTCGTGCCAGGGCGATAGGCGCGCCAACAAAAAATTTAAAGCCTATTTTAATAGTAATTAGAATTATAAAACTAAGCCATATTTTAGAAACTAAAAACTCTAAAAATCTAATAACGGAAGTTTTTAAAAAATAAACTAAAACCACTAAAAAAAAAAATCTAAAAACGGTAGTTTTCAAAATTCAATTAGACAAAAATTATGGTAAAGTGAAAAAAAAAAACTAAACTAAACTTTAGACCAATACATTTACAAGATAGAAGAGGATAAAAGTTCATAGCCAAAAGGAGCATAGCTCCATCAGCGTCTTGTATAATTCGATAACTAATAGAAATGTTGAATTAAAAAAATTAAAACAAAAGATCATCCAGCAAACACACAAAAATTGGGGGCAATTGCAATGTTGCGCTCGTATTGCAAATTCCCATTTTCAAGTACAATTTGTTCCAAATCTCCACCAAACTAGTATGAATTGTAAAAGAAAGTTCAGAGCATAATAACAGTTAAATTTTCAGAAGTTCCTAATGCAATATTCAAAAGTGAAAGTTATAGAGCAAACCAGGGTAAGTCTCTGAAAAACAATAATAAAAGATGTAGAGAAGAACCTTCAAATAGAAGCACAGCAGAGTTGCAACCTAGCCTCCACCACATCCAACAAGAGCCAACCTCTCTAAATTCACCTTGCAGAACAAAAAGCCAAATCTTCGAGTTCTTTCTCGATCACCGTGCTGTCTCATCTAAGAACTCAAGACCCCAAAGATATTAAAAAACCAGCTGAGGGGCAGCCATGGAGAAGCAAATCAAAATTCTCCACGTTAAGTACATCACCCAAAAAAGAACACAACAAAAAGAATATGAACTTAAGAAACAAGGGATGCCAGCCCACAAAACCATAAATCAATCCCTCTACCGCAAAAGGAACTTCTGTTATAGTTTTTTTTTTTTTTTTTTTTTTTAGTTTTAAGTTTTTTTTGTTCTTTTTACCTTTTTATCATTTTAGAATTGTTCCTCTTCTTCAACTTCAGTTTACCAATTTACTCGCATCACGAGAAGAGAGTTTTTGTCGGGTAAACCGTGTCAGTAACATCTTCTCCACTTAATCTCTACAACCCACATCTAGTTAGAACATGGGTTCACAGCACAAACTTGGTCTAACTCGTTCCAGAAGATGAATGATCTGAACCTGTCTTGGCATTTACTTGGCTTGTACCATCATCACCATATAGTTGTGCCTGCACACTCAGGTTTCCAGATTGCCTACTATTGTGACCTTCAACATGAAGGTCGCCCAGTCCACCTTCAGATCCCCTATGATTAATATTCGTACTTTGAACACCCAACGTATCCTGATTGGAACTTCTTGGGCTTATTGAGCCTGCAACATTTGGAATTTGACCAGGTCGAATAATCCACCTATCATAATCATTTTGCCTCCTTACTGACTCTCCCTAAGAGCAAAGAAAAGAAAAAAAAAGGTCTTACATAGAAAAAATTGGAGAAACATGATTTTATCATTCTAAGGATGCAAACCCATTTAACTTTCAGTGAGCTTTTCCCAACTTGGATAAGAAAATAAAAATTCTCCAAGATAAAAATCTCCAATTACTTTTTTTGGATAAGCAACATTTTAAATCTCCAATTCCAGCTACTGGAAAAGGATGGTTCAAGAGCTGGTGACTACTGACCTGTACTTCCACAACTGAAGATGATTGCAATGCATCCAATAGAATATGAATATTTTCAGTCAGACGTTTTACCTACAAAATAGTGCCCAGATGACATTTTTTAAGGATAAAAACAGTAATATGCACTCTGGTCCCAATAATTATTTATATAAAGTTACATTATAAGCCACATGATTTAGCAATATAAAAAGAGCAGGTGGCTAATCAACCAACGGAAGAAAATATAAAAGCTACATGATAAAAGTCATTTTCACAATTATCTCATAAAGCATTGAACCACCGACTTGCAGTCAATCATACAATCAAGGTTGTTAACTCGCGAAACAAAATATGCATCGAAATCCAACTTTAATGTATCGTGTATCGTAAGTTTTATTTTTATATTAATATTAAAATATAAATATATATATATATATATATATAATAAAGTCTTTAAATTCAATCAGTAGAATTACAAAATATATATCTATAAAATAATAGACTAATTACACAAAGTTCAAAATATTTAAGAAAATAAAACATAACTAGTTAATTATTAAGAATAAAAAGAAGAGCAATACTTACCAAAGGGTGTGTAAGTATTTTGGAAATACTTACTCACCCTTAAGATCACATTTTTTTTTAAAAAAAACAACATTACATTTTAGCATTTCTCTCTCCATCAATCAAAGTTAATTTTTTTGAAAAAATAAAAATATGTAGTTTTAAAGGGTGGGTAAGTATTTTGGACAAGTGTATTTGACTCTTAGACTCTTAGTCTTCCCCTTCTTTTATTTATGACAATTAAATTGGTTGATCAAATATTGGATCTTCTTTTTAGAGCAATATTTACCTAAAGGTAGGTAAGTATTTTGAAAATAACCTGTTACTTGAGACAGATTTTTGTTAATAAATTTGAAAATATATTATTATAAATGAACTTAAGTGTCATAAACCAGAGAAATGGAAGAGTCTTTTCAAATGTCTATCTCAACTTTTTTATTTCTTTTATCTAGCTTATTTTTATATTAAAAAAAAATCACAGAACCCTCTTTTCTTTCTTCGCTGGCAACCTTGAGCAAGATAAGAAACCAACTTTTTTTTTCTTTCCAGAAACATAATGTTTCGAATCCATTTCAATTCATGACCGTATCATTCGGATTCCACAGTTGAATCGTGCGATTCTTTTAATAAAAGATTCAAAGATACATTCTGGCTCCTTTACCTACCGTTTCGTGTTGTATCGTACATTTCAAAACGTGAAACCTACGATTTTGACAACCAACATATACTTTTGTGTGGAAAAGAAATGCTCTCATAAAGGAGTGAAAGTACAAAAGTAAGCCATACGAAAAAGAAAGGGAAAACTAACAAAACCAAGCAAAATGAGGCAAACAACAAATACTAAAAAAGTCATTCCAAATATGTGCTTGAACTCT
Organism: Sicyos baderoa; assembly: GCA_037832685.1. Lineage (NCBI taxonomy): Eukaryota > Viridiplantae > Streptophyta > Magnoliopsida > Cucurbitales > Cucurbitaceae > Sicyos > Sicyos baderoa. The sequence continues at coordinate 6,766,943 of JBBMEF010000025.1, forward strand.
TCTTTTCCTTCTTCCCCAAGGATACCAATTCTCCTTTAACATTCTAGAAGAGATAAATTGGGAAGTTCCGATGGATATAAATAATGTAGAGAGAGAAGAGAAGGGGTCTGTCCTCTGGTGGAGAGGTTCCAGTGCTCTTGAACTTATCGGGTTATGTTGTTTCTTATTGTTTGTTAGCCTTGTTATTTTAAATTGTGTTTTAAAAAGCCACGCCTCAAGCACAAAGAGAATTGAGGCTCACCTTTAATGATACATGCCAGTCGCGCACCTTGAGGGCTTTCTTATTTATTTAAAATTTAAGCAAAACTGTAATGCTTTACTCATTTCTCTCATACTTGCCTTTGAAATTTCAAATTCAATGAACAATTATTTCAAAGGTTTATTAAAAAAAAAACAATTGAAAACTTAATCATCAATCCTAATCGTTTTTTTTTGTTCTCCCTAATTATCGTCAATAGAGTGGATGAGGATGAATATGTATTTAGTGACCATAAATTTGATATTTAGGACATTAGATTTTTATTTAGGATTATTATTTTAATGTTTCATGTTTTTTATAAGGATGTCAATGTGAAAATTTTCATTTTTTTTATGCACCTTGGAAAAAAAAGTCCACGCCTTTTGTGCACCTCAGGCCCCAAAGTATTGTATCATGTCAATGCCTTCTTTTAAAAACACAACTGCTCCATCTTCTCTTCCCTTAGATGGCTGAGGAAGGAATGCATATCATGTCAATGCCTTCTTTTAAAAACACAACTGCTACATTTAAAAAGAAAACCAAGAATATGAGAGAGTTATAAAACCTATCTACTGATCTCAAGTTCCCTCCTAAGGAGGCAACCAGGCAGTTTGTGGGCTCGTCTCTGCCTAAATGATTGTTTTATCATGGAACATCAAAGGATTGGGGTGTTGGAAGAAGAGAGTCTTATTAAAGAGTACGTCCTTCATCAGAATGCAACCATTCTAATTTTACAGGAAACTAAGCAGAGCTCAATAGACATTTCCTTCATCAAAAGTATCTGGGGTTCGAGAGACTTATCATGGACTTGTTTGGATTCTGTCGGATCAAGGGGAGGAATCATTATTTACAACAACAGACATATACAAAGGTACATACACCCTATCTATTCTCTTTTCTCTTCAAGATGGCTTTTCCTTCTGGTTGACAGAAGTATACGGTCCAAATGACCCAGGAGAAAGAACCTTGCTATGGGGTGAATTTGAAGAATTAAGGCTAAAGTGCATCCCTAACTAGATTATAGGGGGCGATTTCAACACAATCAGATGGACCAATGAAAAGATATCTCCACATAGACAGGTGAGGATCACTTAATCCATGAGATTGTTCAACCAGTTTATACAAGGAGCAGACCTTAATGACATACCAATGACTAATGGGGGATACACTTGGTCCAATCTTAGAATTGAACCGACTCTCTCGCTTCTGGATAGATTCCTCATATCTGAATCTATCCAAACTAAATTCAGTTTTGTAACTGCTCGTAGATATGAGAGGATATGTTCTGATCATTTTTCGATGGGTTTGTCTCTCAGAAAAGTGACTTGGGGTCCAACCCCCTTTCGATTTTTTAATACTTGGTTGTGCCACAAAACTCTGCTCCTTTTGGTTGAGAATTGGTGGAGAGATCACCATGTGGAAGGCTGGCCGGGCCATAGTTTATCCAAAAGTTGAAGAAGCTGAAGTTGATTATCAAAGAATGGAATTTGAATACATTTGGCCACCACAAAGAAAAATCCCTTCAATTGCAGAAGGACATTGATAATATTGATTCCAGAGAGATGATTGGATCCATTGATGAAGAGGATAAATTGAGGAGAAGTTGTTGGAAAGCTGAACTTTTGACACATTCTGCTAAAGAAGAGGTTCACTGAAGACAAATGTGCAAAGCTATATGGCTCAAAGAAGGGGATGTAAATACTACATTCTTCCATAAATTTGCAGGAGCTAATAGGAAGAGGAACTTCATCCATGAAATTTTATCATCATCACAAACTTTCCTAGTGAATGATTCAGAGATTGAAAATGAATTTGTTGCATTCTACAAGAAGCTCTATTGTAAGAAATCAAACAGAGGTCTTCTACCGAACATCATTGATTGGAGTCCCATTAATGATACACAAAAGCTTATGCTGGGCAGTCCATTCACTGAGGATGAGATTTATTTTGCTGTCAAATCTCTTGGCACAAATAAAACTCTTGGGCCAGATGGATATACCTTGAAATTCTTTAAAAAATCTTGGAACATCCTCAAGGAAGATATAAAGGGTGTGTTCAAGGATTTTTTTGAGAACGATATTATTAATCAAAGTGTTAATGAGACTTATATCTGTTTGATACCGAAGAAGTCTGTTGCCAGAGTTGTGGGAGACTATCATCCTATTAGCCTCACCACTTGTCTCTACAAAATCATTGCTAGAGTTTTATCTGAAAGATTGAAGAAAGTTCTGCCTGATATTATCACAAATTATCAATCTGCTTTTGTGGCCTAGACAAATTTTAGATGCCTCTTTGATTGCTAATGAGCTTATCGATGAATGAAATAGAAAGAGTAGAAAGGGTGTTGTTATAAAGCTGGATATTGAAAAAGCATTCGATATGGTGGATTGGAATTTTTTGATTGAATAATTGGAGAAAAAGGGTTTTAGCCCAACTTGGCGAAAATGGATTTTTGGATGTATATCATCAACCAACTTTTCCATCATTATTAATGAAAAGCCTAGGGGCAAGATTCGAGCTACTAGAGGCTTAAGGCAAGGTGATCCCCTTTCACCTTTCCTTTTCACTATTGTCGTTGATTGTTTAAGCAGGATGCTTATCCAAGAGAAGAAGGATGATAATATCGAGGGATTTTTCATGGGGAAGAAGGAGCACAAGCTATCCAGCACTCATCTCCAATTCGCTGATGACACTATACTTTTCTCCACAACACACCCTATTAAGTTAGGCAATCTCATTGACGTTATCAAGTCGTATGAGCACAAATCTGGCATCAATATCAAATTATAAGACTGAATTTATTCCCATTGGAATGAATGATGTGGAAGCTAATACCCTTGCTCAGCCATACGGATTTACTGTGAGAGATTGGCCAGCGACATATCTTGGCCTCCCCCTCAGTGGCAAGCCAAAAAACATAGATTTTTGGGACCCGATCATTGAAAGAATTGAGAAAAGATTACATTCTTGGAGTGGCAACAATCTATCCAAAGCTGGGAGGCTTACTTTAATCAATGCAACTCTGGTTAACATTCCTATATACTACCTATCTTTGTATGAAGCCTCTGCTAAAGTGATAACCAAAATTGAAAAGTTGTATAGAGATTACCTTTAGAGGGGTAACAATGGCACATCCATTTGTCACTTAGTTCGGTGGAATGTGGTCAAGGCGCCGATGGAGGAAGGTGGATTGGGGGTCCTGGATATCAAAATTAAGAATCGATCAATGCTTGCTAAATGGCATTGGCGCTACGGTGTCGAGAAGACTGCTCTATGGAGAAGGGTGTTGATTCACAAATATGGAGGAAAGGATGAATCCAAGAAACATGGGAGAATTTCGCTTAAGGATGCCAAAGGGCCTTGGAAAGCAATTAACTAAACATGGCAACCTTATCTATAGTAAGGTCTATCATAAGCTTGGTAATGGAGACCAAATTCTTTTTTGGGAAGACCTATGGAAAGATGGTAGAGCATTTTGCTTTCGATTTCCCCTTATTTATCGGTTGGCATTGAACAAAAATGTGGAAAACTCTAAGGTGCTAAATCGAGAGACATCTAGCAAGAATCTACCTCTTAGAAAGAATTTAAATGATGTTGAGGCTGACGAATGGGCTTGTTCTATTATTGACCAAGTTGAGCTAAATGGTGTAGAGGACTCATGGAACTGGCCCTTGGAGGAATCGGGAGTCTTTACAACTTGTTCCCTCTATAAAAACCGGAAAAATACTCATGATAACATGAAGGATCAGGATTTATTCATCAAATTATGGAAGGGTCGCCAACCAAAGAAGGTGAAGTTTTTTGTTTGGGAGCTTAGCAAAAATGCCATCAATACTAATGTGATTATCCAAAAGAAGTTTGCTAAAAGGGCTTTACAATCATCTATTTGCATGTGTAGATCTGAAAATGAAACACAACACCATCTAATTATGGGTTGCAATATCTCATCCAAAATTTGGAACCATCTCCTTTATACCTTTAAATGGTCCACCCCCCCTCCCTAATAGAGCATTTGATCTGATTACATATCTTTTATTGGGGCATCCTTTTAGAGGTGAAGTGGAAACCTTGTGGCTCAGCATCATTTACGCTAATCTTTGGAATATATGGAAGGAACGAAATTGCAGAATTTTTACGAATGGCCACACCAACAAAGAACATCAATCTCTATTGGAATCTACCATATATTTGGCTTTGTATTGGTGCCACTCTATCTCCCCTTTTTGTAACTATGACTTATCCACTCTAATCTCACAGTGGCATAGTTTTATATAATGTTTCGATAGGATGTAATTTTCAATCATCAATGAAAGTTTTGTGTTTCCAATCAAAAAAAAGAAACTAAGATATGTAAAATTTCATCCTCTGAGTGCCATCAGACTCAAACAAATTCTATTCTAGATTCCAAAACTATGCTGCTATAAATTGATGTCTTATAATCACATAAATTTGAGTCTCCAAAATCAGAATAAATATTTTAACTGTCCAGCTATTTCAGTGAATCACTGATGCTATTTTCTTCAATTGTTTGCTGTAACTGTAAGTAGCCTTTTTTAGACGGAAACATTAATTTTCATTAATAAATGTAAAATGGCTATTGCTAGAGGATACAAGCTCCACAAAGAAGCAAAGGAGAGCAAAATAATAATAATAATAATAATAATAATAATAATAATAACAGAAGAGCCAAAAGAAACTGCCTGGGAACCAAGTCTAAAAAAAAAAGAAAAAAAAAGAAGAAAAACTGATTTAAAAAATGAAACATTTTTTTCATAAAAAAGAGTTGGCATGACATAATTTTTTTAAAAAAAATTGGAGCCCAAAAAGGAAAGTATATATATATATAAACAGTGTTTAGGTACAACCTACAGTTTATTAAAAAAAAAAAAGGTACAGCCTACAGGTGCTTAGAATGTTTAGTGATTGTGTTCTTGTCTTCTTTGACATTTCCTAAGCATAATTTGATATGTATGTCTTGTATTTATGTAGAAAAAGAAATAAAAAAAAAAAAACAAAAATATCTGCCCAACAGTTTTCAAAGAGAAGAATTTAGATCCTGCCTGGGCATCATGCTACCATTGAAGAGGAAAAATATTAGCCACCTATTTTCACCTTTTTCATTTTAAAGAATTATTCTTTTAAAATAAAAACAAAAACAAATGGCTACAACTTAACCATTTCAGTAGAAGCATGATGTCTGGACATCATCTAAATTTTTCTCGTTTTCAAATTAGAAAACAATCTGGAAAAGTTACTCAGCAAAATGACTTTATACAACATTTATTTCGAAAAAGTAAAAAATACCGTATGGAAAGTAGCTGGAAATTCAAAGAACGATTCCAAAATAGTAACTAGAAGTACTTTTCTTCAAAACAATTTCAAAGGAACGCACATAGTAAACAGTGAAGGAAAACATTAAAAAAAACTGTGAGAATTCTTTAAGTGATCGAAGATTTTTTTTTCTAATAACAATGTCACATGTTTCATACAACCAGATTTTGCTGCTGGTCTCTCTCATATATTTTTAGTCAAACCAGGGAAATAGGAGTTAGAACAAATCTTCTGGGAGTTAGAACAAATCTTCTCTACCTCTACCCGCACCTCTACCTCTTAAATTCTTAATCTCCAAGTTAAATCTTTATATGGTGGTGAAATAATATAAAATTGATACAAATATGAGCAATCATTCATAATCATGCAGCCCCCCTTCTCCTTGGGGTAGGGGTTCAAGTGTTCTTGAACATACACTTTTGTGTAGCATGATTTATCTTCACCTCAAGTGATCGAAGTTTTAAGAAATCATTATGAAAATCATTTTTCCTAAAAACTACTTACATGGAAAAACATGCACAAACAGGGCACGAGGAAGAAACCTAACAGAAAATCAAGATCATCCTGACATCATAGTAAACAAAAAATTAAATAAAAAGTCTTGTTGAAATGAGCAACTCACCTTGTTGAAGTTTGCTATTATTCTTATTGGAACCCATCCCTCTTCATTCATTTTCAGCCTCAAGAAGGTATCTTTTATTAAATTTTCAGCACTGCAATTCACAAAGGTGTGGTTACCACCCAGCAATAAACAATTTTCAAAATTCAAACACCTAGACAAGGATGATAGAAAAAAATTATATACAAGTGATGACATCAACAATACCTGAAATAGTATTCTATCTGACTCACTATCATAGAATACAACTGAGGGTCTGGGTGAAAAAACATTGCATTTGGTGGTATTGAAGTGACATAAGGGACACCTCTAAGAGCCTCTGGAGGTGGACCAACATATACCATTTGAGGAGATGCAAAATCTACAAACAGATTCAAGCATTAACAAAATTCACATGAGAAAATCGTTGAACCTTTACCTCACAAAAAAATGTAGAGCCTACCATGGAAGGGGGGTAAGGGACCCCCAATAGGCCTCATTGGTGGAGGAGAAATGAAGGCAGAAGTAGCATTAGGGGGTGGAGGTGGAGATGGTCTAATAAACCTGTGAACAACTCTATGAGGTTGTGCATTAAAATTCCGATTTGAATTCCAATCTTGATTTCCACGATCATGATCACGTCTTCCATAGTTATGATAATGGGAATTATCACCACGTGGATGTGAACTACCACGACTCCGAAATGAATTACGTGCTTGTTGATGACCATGATCATTGTGTGACTGTGATGCAAATGTAGTTCTTTGTGTCTGATCCTTTGAAGAATTATGAGGAGCTGGATCAACCTTAGGACTTGAAGGTGCAGACTGTTGGGGAGGGCCACTATTATATGAATTACCCGAACCATTACGCCTCATCGATTTCTGGCGTGAGATTACTGGAGGAGTAAGAGTTAAATCAGGATTAGGACTAACATCATTATTACCTTCTTTGTTTGATGAGGCCGATGAAATTCCAGTCCCCTGTGAAAAAAATAAAAAAGAAGTTTGTCAGATAAACAAAAAGATAACTCACAGGTACAAAAAAAATAGAAAAAGTAAAGACCCATATATCCGATTTTGTGGTAAACCAAAAAAAGAAAGAAAGAAAGCAACTAACTCCATATGCCTTTGTCTTGGTTGTCTTTATTATTCTTCACAGGAAAATGAATTTCAATGTTGTATGAAATTTACAAAAGGAAAATTTATATTTCTACTTATTCAACAAGGAAATAATGCAAAGAATCTATTGGGAATTTTCAACATAAACTTCATGCTCATACATTGCTTTTCCTACTAAAGAACACAGTTAATTGATCAAAGCTATTACACAATAACAAAATAAAAACTATGCAAGAGTAAATTCTGAGAGCAGCAAAAAATCAACAAAAGCAATATCGTAAAAAGTGTGCCCATGACCAAGTCGTTAGAAGTTCAAATTCTCTATCCTCAATCGTGAAACTAAAAAAAGGCACAAGAGTGAAGTAACCACACCACCATACTATTAGGTAACACCAGGATAGAGATACTAAGAAGTAAGAACCACTATTCTACAAAATAATAGAAAAATAGAGAGAGTAAGTCAAGAAATCGAGACACCATTTATTCAAAGTATAAGATTAATGAAATTAACCTTGTTATTTCCTGTAGGTCACATTTTCTAGTTTTTATCTAAACTTATTTGATCGGAGTATCGGCATACCGGTTAATATTTCTCTACCTCTCCAAGGTACTACTCATAAAATTCATTCAAAGCTAAACATTTTCTCTATATACAGACTAATCTATTGGATAAGACTATAGAGACTAATCCAAGAAACAATTGCTTGAACCTGTTTTTCTATAGTCTATGTTTTTATGCAAGAAAAAGCAGAAAGATTTAGCTTAGTCATGGAGATAGACTGCAGCAGTTTAATATTTCATTTTTCCAGCACGTGTTACATCAACAAATATAAAATTGATAGAACAACAACCTGCGCGCAAGCGGATCCATCCCCTAAGCTTTTAAGTGAATCAGAGGATGATTTCGGTGTGCCCTTTGCAGACTCCGACAGGGCGGGCCAAGACACAGCCCCCATGACAGGCCCAGCCTCGGTTCCATTAGAGAGCTTGCTCCACGCTGGCTTCTTTCCAGCAGCATTGGCGATTGACCCATTCCCGCCCTCTAAACTCTCACTCGCAGGCTCATCCGACGACGAAGAAGAAAAAGATACCGGCTCAGCAACTGGAACCGCAGTCGGAGATACAGACGACGAAACCGCCACCGCTACATCCATCTCACCGCCGCGAACAATCTGTGTCCAGGGAGAAGACACGGCACGGCCACCACCGCGGCGAGACGATGATTTGGGGCTGCCACTGCCATGATTCTGTCCAGAATTACGAGGAGACTGATTGGCAGTCGACGCCGTCCCCGAATCCGCGTCGGGTAGATTCGAAGCCGCCATCACAAATTACAAAATTAGGGTTTCGTTGATCTAGGCAAAACGGAACAAATTGAAGAAAAAAAACACAAAATCAAGCAATACGATTCATAAACATTTTTTTTTTTGGTTTTGATCTTCGGAAGAACAATTGGAAAAGGGAAACAAATTGAAGAAATGAATCCGGATGAACGATCTGATCGCGGAGAGAAAACGAAAAGAGGCGCAGCGCAGGTCTCTGTTGGGGAGTGGGAAGAGGTCTAAGAAACACAAAGGTTTCTCTCTCTAAAAAGGAAAACGAAAAAACACGTTTCTCTCTTTTTCTCTTATTCTCTAGGTTTGCTTCTCACTGCATAAACTTTTCGCCAAGGGTTTGTTTATAGTTACCTGTGAAATTACCGTAATACCCTCACTCCCCCCGCGTGTGCGCTTATGGGCTTCCTTCCACGCCTCTGGCCCATATGGAAATAAATCTTTCTCTTACATTTCTATTAATTTATCTATTTTTGTTGTCGAAATATTATTATTATTATGCCTTTATGTCGCACCCAACTAAACTAATTAAACAAAAAAAAATTAAAGGAAAATATACAAATTAATAAATATTTTGCATATATATCACTGGATTTTTAATATGGAAAATATTTTGTGGCGAAATCTGAGTATTATATATTTTTTAAAGTCCTCACATAATTAATGGCTTAGATTTTACATATGGCTATATGTTGCTACAAGTATTTTTCTTTTAATATTGGTGGGTCATTGTCACTTACTAAAGTAAAATAAACAAACATACAATTAAAAAAATATATTTTTTTGAAACTTAAAATTATTATTATTTTTTTTTAATTTTAGTATTTTCTTTTTTAATTAAACAATTAAAAGATTCACCTCTTGTTATCCTCTATTAGAGGTGATTTCGGTTCGGTTTTTGTCGGTTTTGTATCAATTCGACAACCGAGTCAATTTATTCAGTTTTTAAAAAATTGATGCGATTCAATGTCCAATAAAGAATAAAACCATTGGATCGATTTTTAATTGGTTCGGTTTTAATAGATTCAATTCAATGTCCAATAAATTATTAAGTATGATCATTGAAAGAAAAATATCATTGAAAGAAAAATATCAATGAAAAAATATTATAGAAAATCACAAAAAAAAAATAAATAAATAAAAAATTACGACAACAACTCTATTGTTGCGAAATCCTATTACCCTGGAATTCACTAAATATGGAAAATATTTTTTTGCAAAATTTGAGTATTATTTATTTTTTAAAGTAATTAATAACTCAGATTTTACCATGGCTACATGTTGCTACAAGTATTTCTCTTTTTTCTTTTCTATTAAACAATTAAAAGATTCACCTCTTGTTATCCTCTATTATTTGTCATGTATCATTTTAGTTGTATTCAACTTCACTCTCTCTCCAAAAAAAAACAAAATATAACAGCTTCAACTTTGATTTTTTTTTTTTTTTAACTATATATATAGTATAATTTTCTTTTACACACATTTTGAATAAGCACCTCACATAAAATAAGTGATGCCACCAATTGGGAATCCTATACCTTTTACTAATTGGGAATCCTATACCTTTCTTTTTAATATATGATATTCATTTTGCTGTTACTTTTACCCAAAATCATTGGTTGTAGCCAAGTTGGAGCTGAGATTGGGCGAATATTTTTAAAAACATATTTTTAACAAATAGGACAGATTAAGAAATTTGAATTCCTCACAAGTTTTTTTTCCCTTATTTTTTTTCTTCTTCTGGTAGTATTTATTGGGTTAATCATATGGTATATACCATATTGTTGTATGGCTTCAAATGGAATTGAAAGTGAGAACTTTTTAAGCTATCCATGAAAATATCTCAATATATATGTTATCTAATATTTGAAGAGATGGGGATTGAAATGTTTTTTCTAGTACAAGTTGGGGAAATGGGATTACAATACCGACTCTTTCATGGTTCGAATCCGTGGCGCTAGTGTTGAACTGATTTACAACCAAACAATGAAATTATTATACTACTAAATCTTTCGGTGATGGGAATTGAAATGTTAAATACCGATCTCACTACGACTTTACTCTTTTTAGATTTGTTTACCTATTGTATTTTAATATTTCCTTAAATAAAATCCTAATGTTCGCAACTGAAAAATTATCATTTTTTTTTTTTGGTATTATTACTTGTCAAATACTAGCTTCTTGTTTAGTTCACAATCGGAAGATTTACGGCGAATGACAATCGAGCTTGATGATTAAGGAGGTGCATTGAATTTTAGTTTCGTTTTTTAGATTCAAGTTCAATTCTGAGTAGATACATTTAAAAAACAAAAATACAAAAAAATGGAAGATTTCCTCTTGTTCATGAGAATACATTGATGGAGAGTTGAGTAACCTTTCTTAATGACTAAAATGAAGAAAATTGAATGAATTAACCATAAATACAAAACAGTAGACAAAACCATATATATTTTTAAAAACCATTAACAAAACTAATTAGTAGAGTATAATTTCTACTAAATGGCATTGTATTTAATGGCTAACCCATTAAAGTTTAATTTAGTTTGATATTGTTGGTCATGAGATTGAATTCTAGTTAGTAGGTACATTCAAAAAAGTTATTTTTTTTTTTTTTTTTTTTTTTTTTTTTTTTTTTTTAGAATAAGTTAAGGGAAAGAGACCATAAACTCTTTAAAATACAAAAAATAAACTCGTTACCATAATATTAAACTGAATTTCGACAATAAAACTTGAGTACAATTGAGTAAATAGAATCTCAATGATTGTACAAAATACAGGGTAAATTAAAATTTCCAAAATTTAAATATTATGTCCGATAGAAGATTCATACATATAATCTAAAACTCATTTTTTTTCTTCTTTAATGTGAAACAATCAAGACACACGAATATTACTTCTTCAATTTTGAGTCTTATAACTCATGTTCATTTTTAGGAGAAAAAAACATTATATTATCGAGCAATAATTTCATTTTTTGGTTGTAAACCAATTTAATATTACGGGTTCAAACCTTAAAAATTGGTATTTATAATCTTTTCACCAATTTGTACTTAAAAAAAAAAATATTATTTTAATCTAAAATGTCTCCAATAACCAAAGAGGCAATGCATTTGAATTATGTTTGTATACCTAAAAAAAAGAAAAAAAAAAGAAAAAAAAGAAAAAAAAGGAAATTGGGGAACAAATGAAAAGAGAACCCACGAATGAAAGGCCTATCTTGGGCCATCCGAAGGAGGTCAATCTTTTTTGGACGGCCCAGTAGTTACACACACTTCATCGTACGTCCAGTTCTGCCGGTGGAAATTGCAATCGCCGCCGAGCGACATGGAAGGCGGTGGCTCCGACGAGCCGGCCAATCACTCCTCGGCTACAATATCTCGTCATGTTTTCGAAGATAATGCCGGAAAATCGGTTTTCTCCATTTCTATCATCGAGGTATCCGAATTTGAGCTTCCATTTTTTCTTCAAAATTCAGGAAACTGTAACAATCTCTTTTACCAAACTCCAGAATATGGAAGAGGACTACGGGCTTTATGTGTGGCCCTGTAGTATCATCCTCGCGGAGTATATTTGGCAGCACAAAACACGATTTGCCGCTGCCAATGTCCTTGAGGTACTTGTCTATTAGGTCTATTTGAAGCAAATAATCAGTAGATTTAGGATGATATTCTTGGTTATTTTGTAATGGGGAAGTTAACTATATGCTCGGGGCACCCACGTCCGTCTTAAAGTCGGACTCGGGAGACAACAAGTAATTCTACAATTATACTCAATCGTTGGTTTCGGACTTAGAGACCGGGACGGGAGCATAACTTGGAGATCCTTATTGCTATGATATGATGATATTCATAGTGCAAACAGTGACTATATACTTGGTGCAAACATTCTCCTCTTTTCCATGACTATAGCTACGATATTCTATTGAGTAATTGGAGATTGTTATTGTATCTGACTATGTGGAACTTTGGAATTTCATATCATTAATGAAATTGTCTTATCCAAAAGCTTGGAGACCCGAACCTCTACCAACGAGGTGGTCCCTTGGGGACAAATAATTTGTTTTGGAATTGAGCAACAATTAGGGGTGAGGTATTCGAATGAATTATCTTTTAAACATAGACACATGCTTATGCCGGTTGAGCTATTTTTGCTAGTTGAGCTATTGCTTTTGTTTCAGCTTGGTGCGGGTACTTCATTGCCTGGACTGGTTGCAGCTAAATTAGGCGCTAACGTTACCTTGACTGATGATGCTAATAGAGTGGAGGTATTGCTTCGTCTTAGTTACTTTGCCGGATAATATAGTTTCTCTTCTTGCATTGGAAGTAAAAAAAGGGCAGTAGACATTTTCACCTTCTGGGTCATGTTTCTATTAATCAATTTATATGAACTTTCATTTTCTTACTTCCAGGGTGGTAGGTCAATGCCTTTTGTAATTAATCATATAAATGTCAAAAGGTTAAAGGGTTTTTTCGTATTGAGGAGGAGCCAAATTGTGTTTAGAAACCAAATTCTTTAACAACCGTTTGATTTTTTGTTTTTCAACATCAAGCCAACAAACACAACTTTTACGTATGAGTTCATTTTTCTTTTTTGCTTTTGTTTTCTACTTTTAAACACGTTTTTGAAATCCAAACCAAAATTTGAGAACTAAAAACTAAAAAGTAGTATTTAACGGTTTTCTTTTTTTGGAGTTGGGTAAGATCCTTATATGTTTTTTAAGAATGGTGAAACCTACAATAAAGAAATGGTTAATGAACAAGTACAATTTTCAAAAACGGAAAACTATAAGTGAAATCGTTATGGAAGAGAGTTAGATGCTAGATCTGCATATTTGCTTTCTAATAGGCGACTCTTTGATTTGTAGGTGCTAGATAATATCAGGAGAGTTTGTGACCTGAATGAGCTTAACTGTAACGTAAGTTTATTACTAATATTACTTGTTTTGCTAATTTTTCATCTTGAGAGAATGATTTTGCATCTTAAAGGAACTGGCATTAGTGAAGAGTTTCTTATATGTGTAGGTAGTAGGACTTACATGGGGGGTTTGGGACTCATCACTTTTCAATTTACGACCTACAATTATTATTGGGGCTGATGTATTGTACGAAAACAGTGGTACGTCCGTAGGATCAATGTGGAATCCAATTGCCTCTTCACTTTTGCCTCTTTGTTTATGGGAAAAAATGTGCTGACATTTGAGTTTGATTTGTGTCGGGAAGCATTTGATGATCTCTTTTCTACCGTGGCCTTTCTTCTCCAAAGTTCGCCAGGATCAATTTTTATAACAACCTACCACAATCGCAGGTAACTATTTTTTAGTACAATAGGGAATTAGGGGGCTCGAACCACAAATCTCGCGGTTGTTAATATACCAGGATGGCAGGTGAGCTCACTTTGGCACAACTGTAGGTAACTTGATAGTGGATAATATTATCTTATATGATGGGAAAAAGGAAAATGGGTGGTGCCATCCTGACCTATTATAATTGTTATTATTATTTTCAACCTTTACCAATCGACTGTCCTTCAAATTGTATAGTGGGCACCATCTCATTGAGTTTTTGATGGTCAAATGGGGGTTGAAGTGTGAGAAGCTTGTTGATGGCTTTGCATTCATGCCTTCGCAAAAGGCATCAAAGCTGAGTGGAAATATTCAATTGGCTGAGATTGTTCTCAATTGCGATACAGTCAAGGTAAGTAAATGCATTTATTAATACGTGGCTTTTTCTTTCGAATTTGGTAGCCCTGATTTATAAAAATATTCTAATTGCTACAGGAAACTTCTGTAGTGAAATGACGAGGCTTACAAGTGTTTGGTGGGATTGTTAAGTTCATTGGTCTTTGTCCACTTTAATGTGAGTGATAATGTATTCTTGGTCTATTTTAGGCGATCACGTAATTTCAATTCGGTTGGCAGGCAGTTAGAAATTTTTGGTGATAACTTATGTGAAAAATTAGTGGATTAGTGCATTTGTGCAAGTTGGAACTTTAATTACCTATGTTTTGTATTGAATAAAATGTGTGATTTTGAGAGTTCCATTATATATATATTAGCAGAAGCTATAGTAAATTTCAAACCATCAATCAGCTAACATTTTCTCCCTCTTTTTTTTTTTAAGGATGTCGAGGTAACGTTTCGCTGCCTTATCAATAATCTGTCAGGCCTCCTAGGAAGAGGCATAATATAATGTTCAAGGGGGGAAGAGTTATTTATTTGAAAGTCATATTGAGGCATAATGTTCTTTCTGTTATGAGTATATAAGGGTAGTTTACATTCTTAATATTTTTAAAGCTGGGCTCAATCCTCCTGGGGGATTTTGGTCGAGGGGCTCAGCAGCAGGAACTTCGATAATGGCTTCGAAGTCTCCAAATGTCTTCACATGACATGGTACATATTATGTTTCACTGGAACTTTGATTTATTCATTCATGTTGATTAACCTAGAGTTCAAGAAGATGTCTTTATTACTATCACCACCATTTTCAGCGCTTATCTCCTGCTTTCTGTTTTTATGTTAGTAATGTATAGGCGTAGCTACAAAATCAAATAGAAACTTAAATTTAATCTGCCTCTTTGTTACATTGATATACTTCTAATTGAATGTCCTATGTTAAAAGAGTAAAATCCCATTGAAATTAATAATTTGGATGACATTGATCATTTGCTACTTCTACTGCCATTGTTTTTAGGTGGCTTTAGCTTAGAAAAGTTGAGTAATTTTGGATAAGAAAATACATCCATAGCCCTCTAGGGAAAGGAAATACAAAGCTCTATTTCTATTTAAAGAGATCAACTTAGAGAGGAGTTGAAAAACTCCTGACAACATAGAATAATACATGATAGGATATAACCCACATTTCCTAACACAAAGAACAAGCCTACTAGTAACTAAAATGAAGAACAAATATCCTAGTGAGCTTGTTTCCTAATACACATAGAACAAGTTGAACAAGCCTACTACTAAGAAAATATGGTGAGTAATTAAATAGGTAAATATAACACATCAACCATAACTGATGTCAAACAATTGCCAAAATTATTGCAAGAATAATGTTAACAAATAATAGAGAAGAAAGTGAGTTTAGTCGTGTTGCATCACCCATCTGATCAATTCCTGAAAATGGGGCCGTAGAAGGTGAAGGAACCGAGTCACCGGGCGGGGGCGAGCCGCCAGTCGGAGGCGAGCGAGAGGGAGTGTCGGGGCCATTGTCATTACCTGGATTTTAGAAAACATCATCACTGACCACTGAACAAAACCAGATAAACAAGGTTAAGAAATACTCACAATCTACTATTTCTTTCCATCCCAACACCATCTTTTCACGGTTGAACACAATGCGATGACCAGTCATGAAGTGGTCTGCAAGAAAACCAAGAACCTTTTTTAAAAAAAAATTAGCCTATGTTTGATAATCATTCAAGGCTCCGCTTTTTTTTACTAACTATTTTGTTTTTAATTTTTGAATTTAGAAATTTAATATTTTGTTTTTGGTGTTAGAAATTCAAACCTACGACTATTACTTCAATACTTCATTTTTTACACCTACATTTTATTTATATTTTTAAAAGTCAAACCAAATTTGAAAGGTAAAAAAATAGTTTTAAAATATTTATTTTGGTTTCCTAATTTAGTTAGGATTAGCATACTTGATGCGAAGATGAAACTACATAATAAAGATTTGAGTAAATACAAATTTCAATTTTAAAAATAAAAAACCAAATAATTATAAAACACGAACTTAAATTAGATGTAAGATAGAGGGCACTCACGTCCAATTACATTAGTGTAATTGCTTTTCACAATGGCAAGACAAACAGCATATCCACCCACATCCTGAAAGCTCACAAAAATCCCACATCAAGAAAAACAAAAGATATTGCAACAAGAAACAAGTGAAAAAAAGCTAAAAGAAATCTTCTCTTTCTCTCTCTCTTTATTTTTATTTTTTATATATACATATATTATTGTATTATGCCTTGAACGCATTGATGCTCCTGATTACTAGTCGGGGGTCTCGCATTGATGCCCTGCGCATTTAGCATTTTCACACTTTGTCGCCTGAACGCATTTCTATGTGCATCTGTTTTTTCGCGTGTTTTCTAATTAAGTTTACGCATCTATAATTAGGGTTTAATAGGTGCATATATAAGCCCGAATTAAACCCAGCCATTTTGTGTTGATGTTCGTTATGCAACCTGTAATTCCGAAGCTCCTCTCAATAATAATGTTCTCCCTCTCCGCCCGTAGATTAGCTAACACAACGTTAGTGAACCACGTAAATCCGTTTGTCGTTCTCTTCTCTTCTCTTTACGATTATCGCATTTATCTGTTTTCGTCTCCGTTTTCGATTGGTGATTGCCGATTTCATAACATATGAAATATGAAATTTGAAATTTTGTATGAACGATTCAGATACTCACATCAGTAGGAATAGCAACAAAGGCAGTAATAGCGCCATAATTATATCCACCCTTCATTGTAAAATTTAGAGTCGGTTGTAAGAATATTGTTCCCAAACTGAACAGAAACCAAATGAGAATGAGAATGTGAACATCTTTTTAAGACAAAATTATATATATTACTATCAGCTATGCTTACGGAAGTGTGTAGCAGTACTCAAATGGGTAATCGGAATCAAAGGTAAAGCGGTCTAGTTTCATCACTGCATCCATCTGCACAAAAATTCTATGCATAAACAACAAGAGATTCCATGAACTCGTCATGATAATATGCATGGCACTTTCCAAGATAGCTAGAGAGCTTACTTTCTCAGTGATAAGAGTGTAAGTTGGGTCAGTTAGGTGCATGAAAAAGGAACCCGAATCGAAAACTGCAGTGAATTCGACGTTCGTAGGTCTTACTGCCACAATTATCTGAATGAATGTGACATTGTAGGATGAACTGCCAACAAACAACACAATCTAGTTACAAAAACAAATTAGAGTTCATGTGTTTTATGAAGTGAAAAGTTCTTACGATGAGGCCGGATTGAAGGGCGTTTCTCTCTGCCCTGATGGGCCGACGTCTCCGAATTCGATCCTCCCAAAACCATTATATCCGAAGCACATCGAAAATGAGTCCGCGGTAAGCCCTTGGCTAGCTAAGATGCTTGGAACCGATATTTTTCCCATACCAAGCCCAAGAAGACCATTGGGAGCTTGGACATTTGAAAACATACCAGTCTGGACCTTACCGCACCTGCCATGGAAAATCCCATTTAAGCCAAAAAAGAACAAAACAATTGAGTCATGTCATTGTACTTCACAATCAATTTCATTACAAAGTGCTTAAACTACCGCAGATTAAGAAGCAAACATATTTGTCAATTGGTTTTGAGATGAAACCCCAAATTCTCTAATATTGTATCACAGCTAAATGTGGGTAATAACCCCCAAATTCTAATCTAACCCAAAATGCTTTGAATTCTAAAATGGGTGTGAACCCCACCCAAGCGAGCATAAGCTTAAGCGGGTATTTGATTCCAAAGTTCGGATCCAATCCTAGCAAAAAGTAAGCCAAAATGGGTATTTCGGTTCACAAATTCGGATCTAGTTCAAGATGGCATTTCCTAATATGGTCTGCCACCATCTTGAGGGGAATGTTGGAGATATATACTTAGCTTGTGGCAATTGTCTCACATTAGAAAGATGAGGATTCTTCAACATGTTTATAAGAGATATAGGTTAATCCCCTCATTGCCAATTAGTTTTGAGGTGGAACTCCATATTCTCTAATATTGGGAACAATTTGATACACAAAGAACGTCTCACCCTAAAGTAATATTCGCATCAACCGGCTTACGTTGCGAATCATCGGTGGCGAAGTGCATTATATCACGTACCAAGTAACCAGCAGATGAGGTATTGGCAAACAGGATATTATGAGTTTTGTAAGGACAAGTATTTTTGTTTGATGTGCATTGGTTTGCAAGCTCGCACAAAGAGTTGCTGCAAGGGACATTCGAGCTCGTTGTTGATGCATTTGGACTGTAATGATTCAGCTTATACTGTACAAACATCAGCAGCAAACTAAGAATCAACAAAAATTGGTCCTAACATCAACAACAAAGAATGAATGAATTGGTTTTAACATCAACATCAAGAATAAGGAAGATAGTTAAGTACTTTTCCCCCCTCTGACCAACTCAAATAAGTAGGACATTGGCTACATTCACATGGTAACCAGAACAAATCGCTTCCAGTGTCCAACGCCACTAAATAAATCAACTCCGGCGTTCCGACGGATACATTGGCGTAATGCAAACTGCGAGAAAGAAAATAGAAGAGGAAGTAACCCGAAAATAGTAAGATAAGGAAGAACAAAGAACTTGTTCCTTTCTATTATAATAGATTTTCATTTAGCCATGACTTGATAGTTTACAACAAAGAGTTCATTTAAACCATAAAAAAGAAAAACTAATAGCTACTAATTATAATACATTTTTTTAATAGATACTAAATATAATGCATAACTTGCAAGCTAACCAAAATAATGATATGAATACGTAAATGAGAACTAATACAAAACCTATCTAAACACTAATTTCAGATGAAGAGCTAGTTTGAGGAGTTATTTTGAGTAATTAATTTTTTTTTTATAATAACTCACTTGGAGTAGTACTTTTTTTTTCCCACAAGAGTGAGAGATATATGAATCTAGATTTGAAAGAAGAGTTATTTTGAACGGTTAAATTAAAATGATTAAAAATGATATGAAATAGAGAGAAAAATGTGAATACACTAAAAAACATAAATGGAGAGATCATAATAGAGAGAAAGTAAGGAGGAATACAATCCTAAACCATCGAGTCTGTAGGTCTCATTGCCATAAACGAACGACAGCGGCGGAGGATCACCATTAGTGGTGGCCAATCGCCGACTGTGAAGTAGTCGATCGCGATGGACCATAACCGCATAGTATCCAAGAGTGTGTTTCTCCGGTAAACCTTCAGATCCGAGAATGGCCTTAATCGAATCCGAGAATCGATGGTGGATAGTGAACTTAAAGGAAGCCGCGTGGCCGGCGAGTAGGAAAACTGAAAGAAGCAGTAGCATTTGGACGCTGAAACTGAACGTCGACACCATGAACGCTGGCGATTCGAGTATCCAAACAATGTCAGGGAAAGTGATGAAGACATGAACGGATTTGAGAGTAAGAGTATAAATAGAAGAAGATGATTACCTGAAAGTGTGGTCTCAGCTTACTGCTAAGAGAAGTCAAATATTCCAGAGTGTTATTTTTGTTTTCTTTTTTTTGAATCATCAAAGTCTTCCATGCAAATGCAAATATATTAATATAATACAAATTGGGATTCCAAACTTCATATTTAAAAACCAAGTCAACTACAAAAATTGGAAGTGCAATGGAAGTTGCACATAAAATAAACTATCTATATATCAGAGAAGAAATACTAACTCACATGGGGTTCTACAAAAATGGAAAAATTGAGATAAAGAAAAAGACTTCAACTTTCAAGTTATTTCCAAAAGACTTCAAAATTTTCAGATGTGAAATAGGTCTTTAAAAAAATGAGATGAAAGTATACTTTTTACAGTCACACACAATCATAAATACTTGCCATCCTAAAAAAATTATTTAAAGTATTTACTTATAACAAAATTTACATTAAAATATATAATTTTAATACATAAATATAAGATTGAAATTTTAATAAGAAAATATCATAGGATGGGAACCATATTAGATAGTACGAGTTTCATCTCAAACCCAAATTGGTATTAAGTGGAGCAACCCATATATCATTTAAGATGTTGAAAACTTATCACCTTTTTAATATGGAACAATATGCTCCAACATTCACCCTTAAGATGGTATCATATCGGGAAGATCATCTTGAATTAGATTTGAACTTATGGACCTCAAAACCTATTGATAGTAAGGAGAGTAGTCCACATATTATTTAAAGATGTTTAAGACTTTTCACCTTTTCAATGTGAGACAAAGTGCGAATCTCCAACATATAGATCATATATTTAGCCATAATG
Organism: Sicyos baderoa; assembly: GCA_037832685.1. Taxonomy (NCBI): domain Eukaryota; kingdom Viridiplantae; phylum Streptophyta; class Magnoliopsida; order Cucurbitales; family Cucurbitaceae; genus Sicyos; species Sicyos baderoa. Next base: position 6,787,571 of record JBBMEF010000025.1, read on the forward strand.
AATGTCGAATCATTAAACAAGAGACAAGAATCATGTTTCAGTTAAAATTAACAAATAATTTTGTACTGTTAACATTAACAAACAATTTGATACAAAAAGGGAGACTCAAAAGAGCTCACCCTAAAGTAATATTCGCATCAACCGGTTTGCGTTGCGAATCATCGGTGGCGAAGTGCATTATATCCTGTACCAAGTAACCAGAAGATGAGGTATGGCAAACAGGTTACTATGAGTTTTGTAAGGACAAGTATTTATGGTTGAAGTGCATTTGTTTGCAAGCTCGCACAAAGAGTTGTTGCAGGGCACACTCGAGCTTGTCGTTGAAGCATTTGGGTTGTAATGATTCACCTTAAACTGTAGAAACATAAAAAACAAAGAATGAACAAATTGATTGGTTTTAACATGAAGTTCAAGACGGAAATGTCCTACTTATTTGGGCTGGTCAGACGGAATAAGAAGCTTGATCTCCCGGTCTGTTCCTCAGTGGATTAGGTCCTTAGCGGCTGAACCACTTAACTCTTCGTGTTGTTTTTCTTACTCCATTGGCATCATCTTCTTCTTCTTGCTCGTAATTCGCTGGTCATCGCTTCATCGTCTCAAAGTTCTTCGCCAAAGCTTTAGAGCTCGTGAGTCTCATCTCTCTTTCTGCAAATACAAAGGAGTTTTCGATTTAGGGTTTGTTTTGGCAAAGAGAAAGTGTTTTGCAAACAGCTGTGCACAGCACGTGCCTTTCCACCGAGCATTTAAAATCGCTACAAGAACAGGTAATACTTTATTGTGTAATACTTTATTGCGAACGATTCGTATAATATACTAACGATTTTATTTTATTTTTCTAGAGAAAGAAGGGTGATCAATTCATAGGAAGCATCGACCTATTCAAAGAAACCCACTTCAAGGAAGAGATTGGATGGGTGAACAAGGATTATGAGGAGGCTTATGTAAGTATATTGATTTTGCTTTTTTCATTTAAAGTTTTTCTTGATACTAATGTATGTTTGATTTTTATACAGAATAAAATGATACAGACTAGAGCGACTGCGATTGCCGATGGACTACCATAAGACGAGTTATAGATCACTGACAGAGTTCTAAGTATGAGGGGAGATATGTAAAAGGGCCTAAGTAAGGTTCCTTATGAGGTCCAGTCTACTACAAGAGGGAAGAGGACATCCTCATCAAGTTCTAGTGCTAGCATGTCTTCTCAGCGTGAATTACAACTTCAAGGACAAATTATAGAACTAGAAAGAGAACTTGTCTTGACTCGCGAGGAACTACAGAATATTAGAGATGAATCTCGAGAAAATTATAACCAACTTCGAGAGATGATGGAGCAATTCAAGAGATAAAAGGACGTATTTGTACTTTTGTTTGTAATTATAAAATTGTGGTACTTTTTAAATAACTTTGAATGGATGTATGGTTAATAACTAATTTGTAATTTTTTTTGTGATTATAAAATTTTGCGGTTTTCATTCAGTTATGATCTAGTTTACCTTTTCAACTTGATTTATGATTGATAGAAATATTATGTGTATATTAAAAAAAAAATTCAATAAATCAGGAAAAATTGAAAAAACCAACTTTAACCGACGTTTTCCAAAAACGCCGCCTTTTAACACCTTAGGCGACGTTTTGAAAAACGTCGCATACAACACCTTAGGCGACGTTTTGTAAAACGTCGCATACAATACCTTAGGAGACGTTTGGCAAAATGTCTCATACAACACGAAAAACGTCGCCTATAACACTTTAGGCGACGTTTTAAAAAACGTCGGAAAAAACGTCGCCTAAAACACTTTATGCGACGTTTTAGAAAAAACGTCGGCTAAGGCTCTTGCGACGTGGTTTTGCCGACGTTCTGAGCGATGTTTTATTTACCGTCGCTTAAAGTTTAGGCGACGTTAAAAAAGCGTCGCATAAGACATTTTTTCTTGTAGTGTACCTCTATTAAAGAAGAACCTAATATCCCTTGGTATGCTTGACAGTATTGGCTATGAATATAAGGGTTCTGAAGGTATTCTTCAAGTTGTTAAAGATGCTAAAGTGGTTCTAGAAGGAATCAAAATAAATGGTTTGTATGTTGTAAAGCATGTAGAAATGAAATCTCATGCCTTAGTTGTTTCAAAGAAAAAACAACAGAGGCAGAGCTTTGGCACATAAGGTTATCTCACATTAGCACAAAAGGCCTTCATGAATTATCAAAGCAAGGTGTTCTCCCTAAAGGTATGTGCACTGACATTGATTTTTGTGAGCAATGTGAGATAGGAAAAGCTACAAGACAAAGCTTTATTAAAGCTCAACATACCACCAAAGGAATATTGGACTACATTCATTCAGATATGTGGGGGTCAACTCAATCACCTTCAGTAGGTGGAGCAAGATATTTCATATCCTTTATAGACAATTTTTCTAGAAAGAGCTGGATTTATTTTCTTAAAACTAAAGATTTAGCCCTAGAAAAATTTAAAAAATGGAAAACTTTAGTAGAAAATCAGACATCTCGAACTATAAAATACCTTAGAACTGACAATGGTATGAAATTTTGTGGTGAAGAATTAAATAACAATTGCAAACAATGTGGCATTAACCGACATAGGACATTTATGTACACTCCACAGCAGAATGGTGTAGCTGAAAGACTAAATCGTACTATTATGGAAAGAGTTAGGTGTCTAATGTCTGAGTCTATGGTTCAAGAAAGTTTTTGGGCTGAAGCCGTGTCCTATGTTGTACATACTTTAAATAGGAGCCCTCACACATCACTAAATTTCCTTACACCAGAAGAGAAATGGACAAATAATCCTCCTAATCTAGAATCTCTAAGAGTTTTAGGTTGCACAGGGTATGTGCACCAAAGTATAGGAAAATTGAAGCCTAGGGCTGTAAGGGGCATGTTTGTAGGATTTACTGAAGGTGTTAAAGATTTTAGGCTTTGGCATCCTATTGAGAAAAGATGCATAAATTCTAGAAATGTAACTTTCAAAGAACTTGAAATGTTTATGCTTAAATATTCTACCATTAAAACTACTCCTAATAGTATTACCTTTGAGGTGGAGTACCCTTGCTCTACTAATATTGATGTGTCAGATGATAGCTCTAGTTCTCAACATAGTTCAAGCTCAGAAAATGAAGATGAATCACCAATAAATCAGAAACTATCATTCAGACTGACTCTCAGGATGATCTAAGTGACTATGCTTTAGCTCGTGACAGACAAAGAAGGATTATTAAACCTCCTGCCAGATTTGCTGAAGCAGACTATGTTAATCTAGCTTTAAATGTGGCTGGTTCCATTGAAGAACATGAACCTATTTCTTTTGAAGAAGCTGTAAACAACCCCAATGCAGTTAAATGGATACAAGCAATGGAGGAAGAAATGAAATCTCTCAAAGTAAACCATACCTGGAGGTTAGTTCCCTTACCTAAAGGTTGTAAAGCTATTTCATGTAAATGGATCTATAAGATAAAAGAAGGTATAATAGGAGTTCAACCTTCAAGATACAAAGCTAGATTAGTGGCAAAAGACTTTACCCAAAGGGAGGGAATAAATTATAATGAAATTTTTTCCCCGGTAGTTAAACATACTTCCATTAGGTTACTTTTAACTTTAGTTGCTATTTTTGATTTAGAATTAGACCAACTAGATGTTAAAACTGCCTTTTTACATGGGAAACTAAAGGAAACCATCTATATGCATCAACCTAAAGGATATGAGGTTAAAAGGAAAGAAAACCAAGTATGTATGTTAGATAAATCTTTATATGGTTTAAAACAATCGCCTAGATGCTGGTACTACATGTTTGATTCTTTTATCTCTAAGATTGGCTTCGTTAAAAGTTCCTATGATAATTGTGTCTATGTTAATACACAAACTTACAACTCTGAAGTTTTTCTACTACTCTATGTAGATGATATGCTCCTTGCAGGTAAGTCTAAGTGTTGGATCGGTATGACAACCCTAGAGGGAAGAGGGTTCTTTAAACTTTTCTTTAAACTTTTTATAAATGTGGGCCCAATTAAACAAATAAACTTACTTTTTACTAAACAATCAATTTGACCAAGAATACCATGCAAATTAGATTAGAAATTATCAAAGACCAATTTCAAGCATCCTATTTAATTATAATATTAAGATTTGGTAAAGAATATGACAAGATAAAATTATACCAAAAAGTAAACATATAAGAACAATAAATAGGAAAGAGTTAGAGAAATTGACGCCGTGAATTTTATAGTGGTTCGGCGCACCTACTCCACTCCCTAAGCTCATCTTGGGTATTCTACTAAAACAATCAACTCTTTCCACGACTTAGAGTCAAACCGTTACAACGTTCCTTTTGCGGGAGAAAGAACAAACCCGATCTTTTCCACGACTCAAGATCAAACCGTTAC
>JBBMEF010000025.1:6801324-6837244 GCA_037832685.1 Sicyos baderoa
CAACTCATTTATAAGAGATTTGGAATACTCCCCTCATTGCCAATTGGTTTTGAGGTGGAACTCCATATTCTCTAATAGTTAGAAAGGAGCAAAAGATTTTAGAACATGACATGAAAACTATGGTCTATTGCCGGAAACTGTAGTCTTCGTTTCTTCCTTCTAATCATGAAAGCTCATTTTTTTTTTTTTTTTTGAAATAAGGATAACCATGTCCGTCCCTAAGCGGAGAATGAAAGCTCATTTCTTGTTACAAAATAAAATGAATAAAACAGGAATTCTGCCACTAACTCACATTTATTTATGGTGGGTAGCAATCAATCTACATAATTTGGAATCCTCATAGCTGGTAGAGTGGCTTGAACTATTATCTAAAATTTGAACACTATCAATACCTCTAAGGCCACAATATAAAGACATCACAGAATCTGAGTGTCTATAGTAAAAAAGACAATATAATGAAAAATCTGAAGCAAGTCAAAAGAGAAGAATGGAAACTATTGAATTCTGATTCAGTTGAAATTTCAGCACTAATTTTCGTCTCTTTTGTCAATCCTGGATTAGAGTCATTACCTACTACTCCAGCAGCAACAGCAGGAGGAACCGTAGAAACATCCGGTTTCGTTGGAAATAGATTCTGTTCCTCGATGTCGTAACCTGCAATGAAAGCCCAAAACTTCTTTGACCATAACAATGTGACATAAAAGAATGACAATTCATTACTGGGTGAAAGCACAGACTTACAATCGAACTTCTTCCAGCCCAAGACAAGCTTTTCCCGGTCGAATACAATGCGGTAGCCAGTCATGAAGTTTTCTGCATAAACATCAATGGTTGAAGCATGAGTAAGTAACTATGTCTCCATAAAGGTAACACCTAGACTGAAAAAATGGATTAACTGATCTATCAATACCAATGATCTTGAACCAAAATGAAAGTCACTTCAAAGCAAATATGTTCGATTTCAGCACAATCTACTTACGTCCGATTATATTAAGTTCAGCACTCTTGACCACGGCCAGGCAGTAAATGAATTCATTCTGCAAATTTGCAGGAAAAATACTTAGACTTAAGGAAACAGCACAGACAACTCCAAAGAATTAGAAGACTACCTGAGTGGAGATGACGATAATTGGATCATTAACAGGAAAGGAACTTCCACCTTTCATGGTTAAACTAATACCAGGCGTCAGAGAAGCATTTGCATCTGGACTGCCTTCATAAAGAGGTCAACAATAAAGGTTCGTAAGTGTAAGATTGAGATTAAAAAAAAGAAAAATATAGGTTAAGTGCACGACCTCGTGCTATAACAATATTCAAAAGGTATCCTCGGATTAGAGGGATAACGTTCGTCTCTTGTTTGTGCATGGAACTGAAAGAGTGTAAACAAGATTCATTACAATGAAAAAAATTACAATTAAAATGCATAATTGATGTCAAATTTTCATGACTTGGAGTGCTCACACTTTCTGAAAGCTTAGAGTAGATCGGATCAGTGAAGTACGTAAACGATGTCCCAGAGTCAAAAAGAGCAGTTATATCCGCATCAACTATAGTAGTGCCTACTTGAATGCGAGTAACTGTGATATTATAGTTTGGGCTGAAAATGAGATAGAAAGACAAGAAGAAGCTTGATGAATAAAGAAAAAAGACGTTGGATTCATGAAACATTGACATATGGAAACTCGAAAACTGCACTGTACTTACTGAAATTGGTCCAGATTAAATGAGGTCTCTTCCTGGTCTAGACTACCCTTGTCTCCAAAATTGATCCTTCCAACTCCATCATCACTAAAGCACATAGAAAAAGAATTTGCCATCAAACCTTCTCTAGACAATATGCTAGGAACTGATATCTGCTCCATGCCGAGCCCAAACAAGCCGTTGGGTGCTGCAACATCAAGAAATGAGCCACTCTGTACCTGCCCACATCTGCACAGACGGGAGAATGGCAGGCCGATGATATGAGCAAATAAGAACAGTTTGTATAACAGAGTTGCCCTGTAATAAGGTGCCTAATCAAGTTAATCTTAGCGCCTTAGCGTTTACTGACCCAAATGTGATGTATGCCTGGATAGGTTTAGAATGCTTAGATTCTGTTTTTAGGTGTAGAACATCCTCTATCAATATTCCAGTAGTTGATGTTTCAGCTGATACATAGGAGACAACATAAGGGCAATTGCCAAAGGTGCATTGGTCACGTTGTGCACATAAGCTGTTGTTGCAAGGAACAGTTTTGCTTGTGGATGATTCTTTGGGGCTGTATACACTCAAATCAAAATTCTGCACGAGCGCGCAATTGAAAAGATTAGAGACAGCACAACTTCCAAAAATAGGTATCCAATTGAACTCAATAACTGACAGGAGACTAATACTGAAAGTTCTTCTTTTATTTATTAGTACACCACTTGCTCATAAACCACTTAAACCACCCTTTCAACGGAGAAGGTACAAAATGGGGGTAAAATTAAACTAATAAGACTAAGAGTGTAAATGAATATTTTCTAGTTCGATTATTCATCTGAATGGATGTTACGGCTCTCAAAGATAAGCATCAGAAACCCGCAAGGCCACAACACGAGCTACAAATTCGAGAGAATTCTGAAGAATTAGAACTTCTTTGGAATTAGTCAATGAACTTTGTTTCAAGAAAAATAGTCTTACGTTCAAATCAATAACGTAAAAAACAAAACCACCAAAGAAAATCACAAGGATCATACAGAAGCATAAGGGGAGCCCTCCGTGGAAGCGCATCGACTACAATCACAAGGCACCCAAAACAGATCACTTCCAGTATCAAGTGCCACCATAAACTTCATTCCTGGAGTTCCTAATTGTACAGTAGTATAATGCAGACTGATAGAATCTCAAAAAAAAAAAAAGAAAAAAAAAAAAGAAAAAAAAAATCAGATCATCAAACGAGGTTAAACACAGAAAAATCTAAATCAAACAAAACAAAAATGCTACCGTACAATCCCAACGAGCTGATCCGAAAACTGGAATTCCCATCGGAGAAAGCGAGAGGTCCATCAAACTCGGAGAGGCTCCGGCGGCGGAAGTAGCGATCACGGAAAGCGAGTCGAGCGTAATACTCGATGCTTCCTTTAGCCGGCCAAGAATCAGGGAGAGACAACTTTCCGGTGACGCCGGACCACTTCTTGACCTGATCGGAGAAGCGGTGGTGCATCTTGAAGCTGAAGATGCGGCCATGGCCATGGCCATGGGAGCTCTGAAAATGGCAAATCAGAAGGAGGAAGAGAAGGACGCAGTAGAAGAATCGCATTGCTGAAGAAGAAATTAGGGTTCTAAGAGATCTGGTTTTTCTCTTTGGCGTGGAAGTGAAAATTGGCTGGTGGAAATGGGACCCGCTTTGTTTTTATTCGACAGTTGAGGACGTTTTTGAGCAGCGCGCTTTTTGAATTTCTTTTTTTTTTTTTTTAGGTTAAAGGAATTTTTGTTGTCCAAACAGGTCCACTATCCGTCTTCTTCTTCTGGTGTGTTTGGAAACAGTGGTTTGGAGTGATGTCACTGAGAATGGGATTGTTTTTATTCCGGATTTGGACGGATGGTTGGATATTCTTCTTGCATTTCTTGGATGAAGAATTTAACGAACATACCTTTCAAATATTATATTTTATTTTTTTTCAAAAAAAGAAAAAATATTAATTTATTTGGGTTAACTTAAGCGAGTCTAGATTATTTTTTACAAGATATATGGTTTGATTTTGCAGTATTTTGATGTGATTTTTTTTTTAATATAAAAAACTAATTATTAAGGCTTGGATAATCATTTTGGTTTTTATTTTTGATTTTTCAAATTTAAGCCTATTTTCTCTCAAATTTCCTATAATTTTTTTCATCATTTCTATCTTTCCTTAGGAAAGTAGGGGAAGACCAATCAAATTTTAAAAACAAAAAAAAAAGTTTCTCAAAGTTTGTTTTTGTGTTTTAAAAATTGGTTAGTATTCTAATAGTAGAAATGATGAAGTACATTGTAGAAAATTTGAAAGAGAATAGACTTAAATTTGAAAAACCAAAAATAAGAAATCAAATAGTTATCGAACGAGGCCTAAATGACGATCATCAATTGAACTTTTTATGATAATTTGATTTTTTAGAAACTTTTTAACTACTTAATTTTTTATAATAGTTTTTAACACAAGTTATTGAGATATATACCAACACTTTTGATTGAATTTAACCTTGATTTTAATGGCGAGGGAGGAGAGTAACATTTAATCATTTTAATTATTTAAGTATGCTATTGAAAATTGTCTAAAAATAATTATTTTTAAGTGTGATTACACGAGTTAGGAAAACTTGTACTAAAAAAAAACAAATTAGAAAAATTAATTCATTTTTATTTATATATTTATGAGTTTTCAAATAAATTATATTTTATATCAACTAAAACAAATGCAATAATACCTTCTTCTTTTTTTTTAGAATACACAATAATACATTTAGTTAAAACATTTATCCCAGCCTCTTTTTTACATTGCTTTGTTCTATAAACTGAAATTTGATTGACAAGGTGAAGTGGTTGTTGTTTTTTTTTTTTTTGACATATATCTTCTACCTAGATTGTAAACTTCCAATCCTGAATATTGGGTTGAATTAAAAAATAAAACTGAAATTTAATTTAAAAATAACTTCCAAGCAACTCACTCTCAAATTCTTACTAGACAAATTTATGGGAGGGCAATCACGTAGGGAGATCGAACCCTGAACTGATTTATAACCCAACAATGAAACCACTGCGCCACGGACTCTAAACCCTCTCAGCTGAATCGGTTAATTTAAACACAATTTAATATGATTTTTTTTTTTTTTTTTGAAAGGAATTTGAATTCTAAATTTAAATGCACTATAAAAGCAGCAAATGTGCAGTTTAAATGAAGAACATCCATGATTCCAAGCTAAAATCAAGAACAAAAAATGTAACATTTTGGTTCTCATTTGAAAATTTAACAAAAAAACTCTCTTTGTATTTACAATTATGGAGATGCACAACTCAATAGATCAAGATTGTACAAGAAAACTCACTAACAAAAAAGCTACACAAAAAACTTGACCAACCAATACATCTCTTTCCATTCCTCCAATGGCTTCTCCCTGTTCTGCTCATGCGGTCCTCGAAAATGTCGAATGAAGCTCCATCTGATGAACAAAATACACGTCGTGAACCAGCGGATTCTCGGTCCGTTGGGGCGGGGGACCCGAATAGCACGACGGGTAGCAGTTCGAGCACAAACAATCCCTCCCATCAACAGTCTGCAAACATGAACATTCATGAACATTTCACAACATGATGAAAAATTCATTTTTGCGAAAAATGGAATTAACCGTTTTCCTGACCTTTCCCGCAATGATATTGAGGATTCCATTCCTCGCATCTCCATTCGGTTGGCTGATGAAAGGCAACAATAACAAGTTAGGCGATGTTGCTTAAATATATATATATATATAAAGTTAGAACGTGTAAAATTGTGTGACAGTAAGGTTCGAAACTGACCTGTGAATGCGGTCGGCGCATCGAAGAGGGGCGAGGAAACTGGGAATGGCGGGTCGAAGGCGTCGGGGCTTCGGGCAGAGGGGGAGACCATGGTCTGTTTCAGAACCTGAATCAACAAGATTGCTTTTAGCTGCAATGTGATACATTTTCTTTCTCTATTCCCTTTTCTTGTTCACCAAGTGTCACCAAGTGAGGAAAATAACAACTTGTGACTCATAATTCAACATGAGTTATGATTTATACCTTTGGATGATAAGCCACATGTTAGAGGGATGTTAGGAAAGAGTGAGACAAACCACATATAACTTGGCCAAGAGAGGTTATAGGAGCATTAAGCTATAAATTAAAAACTTTGAATTTATTTGATTTCCCCCTATTTTTCCTCCTCTCCCTGCCAATTATTTGGTCAACCCACATTTTCTTCATTTGGGGAAATTCATGATATTTTGGTCTCTATAATTTAGAATAGTTTATTTTGGATCTTACACCTTAAAAACATTCATTTTAGCTACTAGATCGGGTCAAATTAAATCCATATATAGTTTTCTTCCTTGTGTCTTCTGTATTTGGTGTGAATGAATGTTATGTTAGGTACAAATAAAGTTGGGGCTTGTACGAATAAAGTTTGAACTCTCTTTTCTTTTTCTTTTCATCAATTCAATATAAGCCCGTTCGATAACCATTTTATTAAGTTTACAAGAATTATCTTACCATATAATTTTTCTTATGATGTTTATCCCTTACCTATATTTTTAGAAACCAAATCAAAATTTAGAAACAAAAAAAGGTAGCTTTTAGAAGTTTGTTTTTGTTTTTGAAATTTGATTAGCATTCACCTACTTTCTTAAGCAAATACGGATACATGGTAAGAAGAGATGGGACACATTGTAGAAAATTTGACTAAGAATAAGCTTATATTTCAAAAACCAAATGATTATCAAACGGGGCCTAAGTTTTTGGATTGATTAGCGATTTAATATAACTCAACATAGTATGAGAGTATATTCTATTCAAACTCATTTTGAGCCTTTTCATTTCCAATTAATATTGACTATTATTTAATGAATATTTTCAAACTCACAAGTGAAGAAAGTGTCGATTGATATAATCCTTACCGGCTCTAATCTTAGCCTCAACTCGTCAACACCATCCAAATAATCAAAGCAAAAAAATAAAATGAACTATAAGAATCCGAAGAAATTCATTGAAAACCAACTAAAATGAGCATATTTTAAGAGCACAGAGCCTAAAGATGTGCATGGTTTATCCATGGACCAAAAGAAACCATCCACAAAAGTAGAGAGACAAAAATAGTATTTAAACCTTGATTTGCAATCTTAGTATTCTATGTTCATTGGTGTTTATTATGGATTCTACTATGGAACATTCATCAATATTGTTATAGTTAGAGAGAACAAAGATCGATCTGCAATGTACATAATCGGTTGATACTAATTCAGACGACATAAAAAGATCATCAATATTATTATAGTCAGAGGATCAGAGAGAACAAAGATCGATATGCAATGTACATAATCGGTTGATACTAATTCAGTTGACATAAAGAGATCATCAATATTATTATAGTCAGAGAATTGGAGAGAACAAAGATTGATCTGCAATGTACATAATCGGTTGAATCGTTGATACTAATTCAATCGACAGAAAAAGATCATCTATACTATTATAGTCAGAGAATCAAAGAGAACAAAAATCGATCTACATGTACATAATCAGTTGATACTAATTCAGTCGACAAAAAAAATATTATCAATATTATTATAGTTAGAGAATCAGAGAGAACAAAGATCGGTCTGCAATGTACATAATCAATTGATAGTAATTCAGTCGACCAAAAAATATGATTTACAGCTCTCCCAAAATATTTGAAACATATAGATATAGACTAAAAGGAATTTACAAATCAACGTGTGATCTGCAGGTGATGAATCTCAACTTTTATCATTCTTTTCCAGAAAGACTAATGTTTTAGCATATGTATTAGTTGATAAAATTAAATTTACTCCAACCCATCAACTTAAGCTTTTGAGCTAATTGGTAATTTAATATGATTCAGTATGGCTCAAAAAAGAAGAATTGTGTTCAAATCACTGTCGGGTTGTTTCATCCCAATTTAATATTGATTTCTACTTGATGAACATTTTACATTGCCAAGTCCGTAAGAAAGGGGGTGTTGTTTGATAAAATTAAATTTACTCCACACCATCGGGTGAAGTTTTTTTATTGATCTACAATTTAACATGATTTGAGAATGATATGGAATGATAGCTTTCAACTACAAGACAGCAAATTCTTTTAAAATAAAAAACTACAAGACAACAAATACAAACCTAAAGAATGACAGTAATTTATCAGATCTCTACTGCAGCACAAATCAGTCAGGTCTTGGCTATGTTTCCTAGGCTTGCATCTTTATATTGATCAATTATGTGTCAAAAAATGAATGCATTTCTAGCAATAGCAAGCAACATATAATTCAGTCCAGATTGCTAGAAGATCACGTGAAAATGGAGAACAAAAATCAATTTAACCAGAAAGTGAACTTTACATTACAGTGCAGGATACAATTTAACTAATGTACGTGTGAGTGCATGCGAGCGAAAGCCGAAATCATGGTTGATATGTGTCCCAGTCAAATTTTGGTTGAGAATAGACCTCATAATCGATGGGACCGTCTACTACTGAATCGACTGTTTGAATGCCGTCCAAGAGCATTCGTTGAAACCCGTCATCATAAGAAGGCAATAGTTTGTACATGACTAGCAACCCGAGTGTGAATATCGCTTGCAACTTTGTCGAGTCTCCGTTTACCGAGAAGAACAAGAGCATGGAGAGCAGGAATAAATCAACGCAGAACCGCATGATCCCAAGAACGGTATCCATCAACTTTCCATCATTTCCAGCGGGAAAGCCACTTACTCTATAAACAAATAAAAAGTTATACTTGTCAACAACATATCTATACCCGAAGTATGCTGCGCCAATCGGGACTACCAGTGGAGCGAACGATGAATATATCATGGTCAGGGCAAATATTGTCAAGTTAAACGCATAATATTGTGCAAAATCAAACTTCTGTTTCGGTGCAGCGGAGGTCCTACTGACCGGGTATACAGAAAGATCTTGTCCATGCATGTCAATCAGTCTAGGAGAGTCATCAGGTAGTAATGATCTCTCAAGACTATCTATTTCCTGGTACTCAAGTGGGTACTCCTCACTTTGTTCAGGAACCAGCTGGAGCATGTCATTTTTTCGGAACTTTTGAATCTTCTTCTTTATCCATGGTATTGGAGCCAATAAGTCAAAAGATATGCCCAAGAAGGTACTCGTGATTAAAAACGCAACAGATGAAAGGCATGATCGGGAAAGGAAGGACGTACTCATGTACTGCTCAATTCTCCGGCAATCTTCGCTATCCAAATAGCATTGTCCCATCCCAAGGATTGCACTCTCTAAAGATGACTCGACCAGAGCCTTAAGAAGTATGAGGTTTACTAGAAAAAAGCAAACCATCTTCAATAGTGCAGCTCTCTGCTCCCCAGATACAGTAAGATGTCTTTCGAACTTAGAAAGATAAGAAAGAGCTGATGGGATTATTATATACATACTCACAAAAACAATAACATTGGGCAGGAACTGAAAGATAAGACTGCCAAGCCAGCTAGAACTTTGCACCCAATCCAACCATGATTGGGCATTATCCATCACTTCGGCATCGACAATCCTCCCAGCACTTTTTACAGCAGTGATCACAGCAAGAGGAGAGCTAAAGAACAAAAGCATTAACAGTAAGCATGTGTTCACAAATATTCTCCGAAGTCTCAATGATGGTTTTGTTGACCCCAAATGATTCCAATATATATCGGTCGCTAACGGTGCGCGATCAACTTTCCATTGGTTTCTTTGAAGCCGTAACTCCATCACAGAAAAAAACTTTCCAATTCGTCTCTTCTTTTCATTTCGGAAATCCATAACTGCTTTATTCGTAGCATAGATATCCTTGAACATAACAAAGGCAACCCCAGCTCCAGGTGCATGCCCTTCCTTGTAAGCAGCCAATTCAGTCTCCAAGTTGGCTCTCAATTCTTGCAGCAGTTTTAGCCTCTCCTCATTTGTGTAGCTAAATTTATCCATTATCTGAAAAAACAGGTTTTTTACCCTCCTCCAAATATAACGCATCCAACTAAAGAAAACCTTCAAACAATCGCTTCTAAGTTCATTGTCTTCGTCGTCATCGGGTACAAGACGAGAATGCATTCGTTCTACCAACCATGAAATTTCTTCCCTAACCCTGACCAATTCTGTGGCCAAATCATCCAATGCACATAAATCCATTGGCATTATGACCCTATAAATCTTACCAGGATACTTATGCTGAAAATACTCTACTATTGCAGCCCTATCAAGCTCTAAGGTTCTAGGAATCCCATCCACCATTATAGTGAAAATGGCAGTCGAATCAGCAGCAGGATCACTTAAATTCCCATTCCCATCTCTAAATCTAGTTACCTTTAACCTTTTTTCAACAGCAGATATACCAAAGTGCACAAAAACAACAACAATCACAACAAAAGCAAAGTGCACCCAAAGTAAAACCGAACCTTTCTCAATGTTATTGATCGTCGTCTTCGAGAATTGATCATTCAACACAGCCTTTCCCGCATAGAAATTAAGCGGAAGCAACACCGAAACCGACAAAACTGCAATCGCCAGTAAGACCGTACAGCTCCCCCCTTCGATCAAAAGGAACTGCGCGGCATCAGCACCACAATGCCGCGCAATATCCCGGCAAGTCGCGTGCCACACCGCAAGAAGTTTGGCAAACAATCCAGAAGGTCCAGGAATTCGACGGTGGTCGCTTCGAAGCTTCACAAACAGAAATATGAACAGGCAAGAGAGAGCGCCAATGATCGAGATATTCAACAAGTATTGTATATTACCATACCACATAGTAAAATCACTGGGAGAACCGCCATCCTCGGAGGAAGGAGGAGGAGAAGAAGGCTGATTAGCAGACGAACTAAAGGGAATCATCGAGTACGAGCTTCGTCGGATCAATCGAAGTTTCACACAAACGAATTGAGATTCTTCGCGTGAAAATTATAGGTCTGAATCAACAAATTACACCAAAAACGCATCGATACCTAAATTCGAACGATGAACAGCGACGAATCGAAGAATTTGAATGCCTAAGGGTTTTTGAATCAAATCAAAGGTTTACACAATCAAATTGAGATTCTTCGCGTGAAAATATAGGTCTGAATCAACAAATCACATCAAAAACACATCTCGATACCTCAATTTGAACGATGAACAGCTACGAATTCGAAGAATTTGAAGACCTTAGGGTTTTAGAATCAAATCATCTTCCGTTTATCAAATTGACGTCTCCGCCTCGAACTGGAAGTGGGAATTGAAGCAATCAAGATTCACGAACAGAATTTTGGGAATGGATTTCAAGATGAAATCGCGGAAGAAAATATTATTTAATTGAAGAAATTTTAAAATTGTAGTTTTTTTTTTTTTTTTTTTTTTTAAGAAAAAGGGAAATCTTTTTCCCAGAACATATGAAGCTTTAATTAAACGCTTATTCAACGAAATTAAATATTAATGAGAAATATTAATTAAGCTTTTTTTTGTTGTTGAGAAAATCCCAAACTTGTACTGTTTAGGATAGGTGTTCCCAATTTGGAATGGGATCTTATTTTTACCTTGAGAAAGGCTGGAATTTATATTTTCAGACTCTCTAAAATTAAGGATTTAATTCGACATTTTCATTATTTAAAAAACTATATTTTTGTTTTAAGATTGTATTCAAATTTCAAGTTAATGCTTGAATTTTCAGCTAAAACAAGTAATACAATTCTGATATATATCCATTAATAATCGAAATTAATTGATAATAGAAGTAGTTTATATATCAATTAAAATGTTAAAAATTCATGGTATTTTTAGTATAAGACAAAGTAAATATCAAAATATCACAATTATAAATATAATCTCTTTTTTTTTAAACAATAAATATGATCTCATTATAACTATATTTGTTTTGGTTTTTTTTTCTATTCTTAAGATATATGATATAAATGTAGATTCAAAATTTGTATGTTACAACATAACTATGGAATACATATTTAATATTTCGAGAGACTTTATATAATGTTTATCTGATGGAAATAGATTTTCAAAAAAAAAATCTGATGGAAATAAAAAACTTTGTCTCTTTCCAACAAGTTTACACAAATATATAATATATACAAAATAACAATCACTAAAGAATTTTCTAATAAATCCTAAAAATATATAATATTTGGAGAGCATTTAGAATTTGCTAATAAATCTAAAAAAGCATAGGATATGTTAGTTGATCTCATTCTAACTTAAATACTCATAATTAAAAAAAAAAAAAATTGAAAATATAATTCTATATTTTTAATATTCTTGACTCAACCTACAGCAGAATATTATAATATGAGTGTAAATTAAAAGTTTTCGAAGTTTTGTTTTTGTGCGTGTTTCAGAGTCAAAGGAAGGAAAAACTGAACCCAAAAGTAAAATAAAATAATAATAATAATAATAGAAATTTTCATGTATAATAAAAATTGGTAAAAAATTGCATTATAACACAAAACTATAAATAATTAC
Organism: Sicyos baderoa; assembly: GCA_037832685.1. Lineage (NCBI taxonomy): Eukaryota > Viridiplantae > Streptophyta > Magnoliopsida > Cucurbitales > Cucurbitaceae > Sicyos > Sicyos baderoa. The sequence goes on from JBBMEF010000025.1 coordinate 6,813,503, forward strand.
ACATATACTAAAAAATTGAAATTAATCGAGTAATTGAGTGCGATTGACTTCAATCGCTAGTTATTGATTGAACTCAATCAGTTGAACTCAACCACTTAACAAATTGATTGAGTTTAATTACTAGTTATTGATTGAGTTTGATTGAGCTCAATCACTCGAAATTTTAGTATAAATGAATTTTTGATAAAAATGTGCTATAATTTTAATAAACAGTCTTAAAATTGATATACACAACAAATTTCCTAATCATAATAATATCGTTTATTATGTAGCAAATACGGCCTTGTTTAGAAATTTCCACCTCAGAAGAATTTCATAGTGAGAAAACGAATATGCCTTTCCCATCATTTATTATAGTGATGCTTCACCGTGGATTTCATTAAAGACAAATTAACTTTATTATATACGTGTTAAATGACAACGAACCCTAATATGATATTAATGTGTGTTTTTTGCAAAATATTTATTTTCTTGTTTTTTTTTAAAAAAAATATTTTTTCATTCATATTTTTATTGATTCCTACGACGATTAATATTTTTTCTCCAAACAATTAGCTAGTATATTAACATTATTAAAGGACAACGACTCGTATATAATATTAACTAAAATAAATGTATGAAATAAACCCTAAACCCTTAAAAAAAACTCCATTTTATATTTTATACATGATTTTCCTACCATAACTAAAATATATTTTAGTTATTTAAAATTAATTCGCACTTTTTTTTAGTACAACTTGGGAGTATATATTTTAGTAATTTAAAATTAGTTCGCACTAGAAATTACAAATACTAATTTCGGGGATCAAAGTGGATGTTGGGGTTGAACTAGTTTACCATCAATCAATTTGAAATTTGAAATTCACGATAATTGAGTGTTATATGGTTTTAGTATAATATTACTCATTCTTGACAGTTATATTCTTCCTTCTTTAAAATAGTTTTAAAATTTTGGAAAATGGATTTTATATTTGATCAAACGGTTTCTCAAAAGAATGATAATGACGAAAAGATGAAAGAAAAGAAAAAATCCTATATCATTGTCCCATCTCATTCAAAATCGAAAATTGAACTAAAATTTAATTGATCTAAATAAAATCGATCCTATAATTGCATCTTTTATTATACATGAATTCATACTCAATTATTGATAAACAAAAATATCGATTCTTGTTAGTTTGACATAGGACAAAAATCTAATTAAAATCACCCCTAATCAAAATAAAAAATACATTTAATATGTAATTTCAATGAAAAGTAATAAGATCGTGTAGAAATCTAAAAATTATGGAATGGGAATAATTACTATTTTTTTTAGAAGAAGAAACTAGTCAATTAATCGATTACTATATGGAATATCATGTTTGAGATATTTACCTTGTGATAATTGTCCCACATCGGAAAGGTGAGCATTCTACGACTCATTTATAAGAGATATGGAATACTCCCCTCGTTACCAATTGGTTTTGGGGTGGAACTCCATATTCTCTAATATGGTATCAGAGCACAATGTAGGTAATGACCCCCAAATTCTAATCCAACCCAAAATGCTTTGAATTCTAAAGCGGGTATTTGATCCCAAAGCGGATTAGGATCTATTTGATCCCAATACGTGTACTTTATTATCGATTAGTTTTGGGGTCGAACTCCATATTCTCTAATATATCATATGATATGAAGTCAATGAGAGAGGGTAGGGCTTATTATTTGTGAAATTGAGAAAAAGAAAAATGGGAAAATTGTGAAAATAAATGTATGAAATAAAAAGGGGGAAAGGCGGTTGGAGATAATAAAAGAAAATAGGGTACACGTGGCAAGGGGTTGACTCTGAAATAAGGGTACACGTAGGCAGAAAAAAGTCACAAGAAGAAAGCTTGTAACTCAACCAACACTGCCACATTTTTATTATTACCTCTCTTTTTCTCACCTTCCCTTCAATAATATCTTCTTATTTTCAATATTTTAATAACGACTCAATTATTTATATGCTTTTCTCTTTTGCGTCAAAAATGTAAATAAATAAAGCACTCCATGTACTTTATTTATTTATTTATTATATATATATATATATATTTTTAAGAGGTGTTCGAACGAGGTTTTAGTGAGGAATTGAAAATTAAAAGTTATAATAAAAATTTTGTCTAAATGTGATTATAAATTAGTGGTTAAAAATGAATTATTTTGAATGATTTGAAGTAAATAATTATAAATTAGTTGATATAAATCAATAATTAATAGTAATACGAGTAATTGTTTTGAATAGTTATAAAACTCGTTTGGATATATATTTTCAAGGGAGAGCTAGCAAATCTTCAATTTTGTTGTTATTAAACATGGCAAACGAACCCCTTCTTTTTGTTGAGTATATATTGGAGGAGGAGGTTAAATTTCAATTTCCAAACTCGAATTTGTGGCCATAGAATTGAAATAAATTAACACCAATTAAGATAATTAACTCCGTCACCACCAATTCGAGCACCTATACTTTCTTTTAATTGGTACGTCTAAAATTGTGTGATATTACATTTCAAATGAAGTAAAAATTTGTTTTGTTTTGTTTCATAAATTAAATGCGGATACTTGTTAGAAAATAGTAAATATTGCTTTTAAAAAAAGTATCTCACTAGGAATGATGAAAAAACTTTTGAAACAAGTTCATTAAATAATAATAATAATAATAATAATAATAATAATAATATAATAAAATCCTTGAAACAAGCAATCCCAATTTTCCATTTAAGCGTACAAGGACTTTGCAAAAAAAGGAAAAAAAATAAAATAAAATAACAAGAACAAAAAAAGAAATCAAGAAAGAAAACGAACCAACATATAAGAGCGACGACCAGTGATTTCGTTGCCATTCCGCAATCGCTCTTAGGTTTTCTTCAAGACGCGAGTTCCAATCGCAACGCCACCAAAATTCATTTCATCAAACCAATTGAGGGATTTTTTCTTCTTGTTCTTCAATCGTCGCCGAAGAGTTTCGAGAGATTTGTTTGTCTAATTCTGTGAGTTTGTTCTCCTTTTTCGATCGTTTCTTGTTTTTCTAGTTCGTATTTGTTAATTAGTTTCTCTTAATTTATGCTTGAGCATGAGTATTTGACCTTCTGTTGGCTGTAGATCTTTTTTAAGTTCGATATTTGGTCAATGGATTATGGGTTTTTTTTTTTTTTTTTTTTTTTTTTTCTGTTTTGAATTTGAATTTTAGGGTTCAGAGATGATGGGTTTCTGTTGTATTGTGGGTTTGTTGTAGTTGACCGTAGGGCGACAATCCGAGCAACCCGGACTATCTAACCCTACCGGTAAAGTTGAGTTGAATTATAATTTTATAATTTTCTTTGGATTTGGTCAGTTTTTACTTTTACCTTATTAATTTTTGGATTGTTCAATCCGAATCGAACTAAGAATAATATTAGGTCAAGGTGTGTTTTTACCATGTTGGTAGGGAGTATATACTAATAGGCATCTTGGTTTGAATCTAGTATCATGCAATTTTTTGTTTGTTCTTTTTTACTGACTTATTGGCTATGAGCCTGGCCTTTAAGAGGAAAGACAAGATAAACACAACCCTTTAATTTAACTCAACTCAATTCGATTATAAATGGGTTGGTCTAATATAAATGGTTGGATAGGTTGACGAATTGACCAACTTGAAAATTTGGGTTAGTCCAAAAAATTCTCTTAATCCAATCCAATCTGGACATGTACACTCCTTGACCAGAATATGCAATTACAGGAGCCAGTTATCAGATTGAGTTTTGTTGCTTCGAATTGTGGGTGATTTCGTTTCTTCTTATTTGTCTTGTTAGTTTGCAGGGAAAAAAAGACGGCTGGTGGGAGTTTTGGATAGAATGATATTATTATCCTTTTTTAATATTGCGTTAAGAGGATTGAGCGGATGAACTGAGGGTTATCTAGCTTGATGAACTTTCTGAAGTCTTGCTGGCTTTCGTCCTCGGACGACATTGTACACAGGGGTTCGGATTCAGCAGGCCATCATGAAGGCCTACTATGGTACAAAGATATTGGACAGCACATGAATGGTGAATTTTCAATGGCTGTCGTCCAGGCCAATAACTTGCTTGAGGATCAAAGCCAGATCGAATCAGGTTCGTTGAGCTTGCTCGAATCTGGGCCATATGGTACCTTTATTGGTGTTTATGATGGTCATGGTGGGCCTGAAGCATCAAATTACGTGTATGAAAATCTTTTCCACCATCTAAGAAGTAAGAACTCTAATCTAGATGAAGAGCTTTTTGTAATTATGATTGTAGGACTTGTGTACAAGATTGAAAGTGTTCATGTTTTTCAGAGCAATAGAGTCTGAGCATTTCATTTGAAAATGCAGGGTTTACCTCCGAACAACAATCAATGTCTTCTGATGTGATAAATAAAGCGTTTCAAGCTACAGAGGAAGGGTTTGTGTCTCTAGTGACTAAACAATGGCAAATGAAGCCCCAAATTGCAGCTGTTGGTTCATGCTGCCTGGTTGGTGTGATCTGTGGTGGCACCCTTTACACAGCCAACCTTGGCGATTCCCGTGCTGTGCTGGGAAGGCTCGTTCAGGCGACTGGGGAGGTTCTTGCCGTTCAGCTATCAGCAGAGCATAATGTGAGCATAGAAGCTGTCAGAAGGGAGATGCACTCTCTGCACCCAGATGACTCACATATAGTAGTTTTGAAGCATAATGTATGGCGAGTAAAGGGTTTAATACAGGTAAAACTCTTCATGTCACTAAATAATTTCTTGCTAACAGAGGATATAACTCGTATCCAGCCGAATATAATGTCATTGAAACATGCGTATGATTGTGTTTTTGGTCTTTAGATGTCAGGCCTCAAGCTTAGAGGTTTCTCTTAGAGCAGCCAAGAAAATTTAGTTGTTGCTTTTTACTCTTATCTCATATGTAATCTTTCGGTAAAGAGTCCTGTTTTTCACTTTTAGAAAGTTCATCTATCCTATTAGAGGTTCTCATTTCATTAGCATCATTTTGATAAGAACCTAGTTCTATTACGATATCAAAATAAGGAAATTACAAGATAAATCAAGTTTTCATAGGTACTTGAACCATTTTTGAGCTCTCTCAAGATCTGAACCAATTTGGCTAAACTCTTTGATACCTTTCTCCTTCCTTCCTACCACTATTTATAACCTAACAACTCTAACAAACTTCCAACTATTTGCTAAAATATCCCTATTATTATTATTCTTAATTCCACTAAGGCCCAAACTTATCACATTTTTTGTGGATGATGCCTTTTCCGTTACAGTGACATGTTCATTGTCACAAATTTGCTTGGAATGGGGCATTTTGAGCATGTCTTTGTTTTACATTACAACACCTTTTCTGTATGGCAGGTTTCTAGATCTATAGGTGATGTGTATCTAAAGAGAGCAGAATTCAACAGGGAACCTTTGTATGCTAAGTTTAGGCTTCGTGAACCGTTCACTCGACCAATATTGAGCTGTGAACCATCAATTTCCGTGCATGAACTTCAACCACACGATCAATTCATCATATACGCCTCTGATGGTCTGTGGGAGCACCTTAGCAATCAGCAGGCTGTGGATATTATTCGAAATCACCCACATAATGTAAGATATTTATCTTGTCATAAATGTATAATGTACAGTATTTCGGTTGATGCGGGACTTGTCAACATCCAAATCTTCTAAACTATCTGCTTCATATTCTGTATTTTTCTGATTATTCTCATTGTTTGATGTGACATTTATGCTCATAGAAGGTGGTGGCAAATGCCAGGCATGAATGGAAAGATCTAATTTGAATCATCTGCTTTTGTTTTTGCAGGGAAGTGCTAAGAGGCTAGTAATAGCTGCTATGCAGGAAGCTGCTAAGAAACGAGAAATGCGATATTCGGATTTGATGGAAATTGACCGTGGTATCCGCCGCCATTTTCACGACGACATCACAGTCATAGTTGTATTTCTCAACTCAAATCTTGTGAGCAGAGCAAGCACGGTCCGAGGCCCAAATACGTCTTTGAGAGGAAGGGGCGTTGTCGTACCAAGAAAATCTCTAGCTCCTTTTGCCACAATCTAATGAAGCTGACAGACTTTTTTTAGCCGTTTATGTACGTATGTAGTGCAGGGTCTTCAGAAATGCCATGATGACCCATCAGCAAATGAATATCAAATATAATTTAACACAAGAAGGTTCAGTAAATTCTTTTCATGCATATTTTAACATTTAGCATGGGCATGTACTCTATGTAGTTTCCAACAGTTTGAGCAAAAGTAAAGGAAGAACCAGGAAAGTAAAGCTTTATTCTACGGTATCTTGGGGCGGTCTCGTTGATTGAGGCTTGGGGTCTCCAAGATATGTTCTTTTGGAGGTCCCAAGTTCGAAACTCATAAGTTTAATTGTAAAATCTCTTACTATCTCACAAGGTTTGATATCTGGTTATAAAAAAATCTAAGGAAGGAATCTTAACAATTTCAACTTTTTTCATCCCATACATTTTTTATTAATTATATTTCTTGGGTTTTGTATATTATATGGAAGAAGTAGAGGGACTCTTCTAGAGAACTGAATTTTCTGTACCAAAACTTGCTAGTTCTGACTGAGCAACTATACAGGAAAAACCAAACTGAACTCAATCAGTTTATATTTTATACATCTTTGTCACACAATCAGTTTTTGTTCATCATTTGCAGCCTCAGACAGCTGCTGTTATGGAAAGACTACTAATCTCAAGGCACTTTAAGCTTGCACTCTCGAATGGAAACCTATCCATCGATCTCGATGTGAAACATCCTGAATCTGATACCTTCAATGATCACTAGGCTTTCAGAATATTCGAACTCCATCGACCTCTTGGATCAGAGCTTCGTCGATTTCTGGCTACTCTTGTTGAACTTCCAGCATTATGAAAAACTTCATCAAGCTCGAGCCAGACCCGAGTCATGGTTGGACGTACTTGAACTTCATCAGTTTTTCAACTCTGCCCATTTCTAAGCTCAGTCTTGCCTGCAATTACATTCGCCAATTCGTCCATTGCTTGTTTTAGGTTCTGTTTTCAAACAATATAGTCTCTTTTCTATACCCCTCTCTTTTCAATTCTCATTTTATTTGGTTTCTTAAGATTGTGCTGAATTTTTCACTCTCTTTTTAAAATTTAAAAATATAGACAAAGCCTTTAATTTCTTTATTTGTTATTATTAATTTTATAATTTCCAGATCTTGGTTTGCATATCAAGAACGTTGTTTAAAATCAAAGAACAAAACAGTTAAAAAAAAACCAGTATATATTTTTTGATAACCCCTCACATTGGTGTTTATCTGGATTAAATATTGAATATTCTATGAGATAACATGCATCTTAAAACTAATTGATAACGGAAGATGTTGTCCACACATAAAAAAGTGAAAAAGTTAGATGTAATTCTTTTTTTCTTTTTTTCTTTTGAGTAACATTAATTAGGATGGAAAATTCGAACCTTAGACCTTCGGACCGACGAGCTTTTTGGCTTTTAGTATTAGTATAGTTGATTGTAAAATCATAGTAACATAGAAAGTTGGTCAAGTTAATTATGGGTTGTGACTGTGCTATCCTAAAGTTGTTTGGTAAATCACATGGCTCTCACTGTAAATTATAATTTATTTCTGGTTTAACCATTAAACCAAACAAAACATCGTTGTGGAGTACGATTAATTTATATCTTTAAAGAATATTAATTCTTTTATTCTTTCGAAATAAATATTTTATTTTATTTTGTTTGTATGTAGTGGTCGTTGCTGATAGTAGAGATTTTTCTAATTAGTATTCCCACCAACTAAAAACGACAACCAACGTACATTAATATTTTTTTAATTTTTTTTTTAAATACATGCCATATGAGTTTCATCTGAAAAAATAGCTGTTAAATTTAAACAAAATTAATTAATTACATCAACATGATAAATAGAAAATTCGATTAATTATTTTCTTACAATCAAGAAATTGGAATCGTTGATTTGCAAATAGTCATTTGAATAGGTGGTTATATTACACATTTGATAACACTCATTCAATTTCATTTTAGATTTAAGAGTTATAATTATATTTAAATATTAGGACTGTGACCACAGTTCAACAATTAAAATAAGATATATGTTGCTGAAATTTTCCGCTACATGTTTTATATATTGTTAAAAGAAATCTTAATTTGTATTTTATCTAACAAGTTTTAAAAAATATATTTCAAAAAAAAAAAAAAGTGAACAAAAATTGTTTCAAAAATAATATAAGAGACAAATATTAATTTTTCGACTCGAAGTCGTGATCGTAAAATTGAAATGAATTGACACCAAACAAAATAATCAACTGCGCCATCCACTTTCGATTCCACAAATTTAAACTATGAAAAAGGATTTTTTTTTTTTTTTTTTTTTTTTAAACTATTAAAAAGGACATGACGAAACGATGATAAGGCTAAGACTTATTTTCAATTCTTTTTTAAGGTTCTATGAATTAGAAGGATAGCGACTTAAACTATCTATTTTTGTAGGTTTTATTAAAAGTATTCTATGGTCAAGAAGAACAATAGTCCATACATATATATATATATATATGATTTTTTTTTTTTTTTTTTTTTGAGAAATATATCCATGATCTAAAGATTAAATTTTAAGGTAATAATATAAAGAAATTCCATTTTGCAAATTATGTTATATTTATCTTGTTTGCTATATTCTCAATATTTATAAGAAATTTGTTAAAATTTTAATATCTTTCTAAGTTTGGACACTTGTAACAATTCACAACTCTTTATGCATAAATAGAGGAAAAAAAAAGAAAGAGATAATGAGATGAAAAAGATATTTCTCTTTAATTTACATCAATTTCTGCATTTAAGGAGATCTTATGCACGTATATAAAATTCTCTGTCTAAATTGACTTATTTTTATTTATTATTATTACAGATAAGAGAGGGGGACAAATACTGATTCTCGAGATCGAATTTGTGACGTTGATTTTAAATTGATTTACAATCAAATAATGAAATCATTGCATCACTAATCCATTCGGTTAAATTGACTTAGTTATACAACTTCGGAGTTTTGATTATAATATATATAATTGTTAATTTACAATGAAAATTATTTTTGATTGCTAATAAGAGCATAGCTTTACGGGCATTTTGTACAATCTAATAACCACGAGCTTACATGTTTGAATCCTCCCATCTATATATTTTTGTATTAAAAAAAAGATTATCTTTGTTCAACTACGTTTATTTAATTTTTGTTTACCCGATTGAATGTTCAACAACACCTTTGAGACCTCGTGTTAGGCATGCCAAGTTTGATTTTCAAAATAAGAGATTCGTCAATATCTATAAGTTTTCCAAAATTATTTCTACAGAAATCTAAATATTTACTTCATTAACTTTTCTAAAAAGAAAAATCTATATTTTACCATAAAAAAACCAGAAATCTTTGAAGCTTTCAAATAATTTCATATTAATCTATACTTTCAAAACCCTCGTGAAAGAGACGGTGACCTAATAATTTCATTGTTTGGTGAAAATTCAATTCAACGTCACGAGTTCGATCCCTTGTGTACCACTGAGCTTGGCTTGCAGATTAATTCCTCAATCTGTGAATATATGACTGCAATCTACTTTGTTCATTGGTGATGCAAAAAATTGACATTTTTAAGTTGTCCCTTGATCTTTCAATTTTTTTCACAATTTCCCTAATAACTTTGGCAAATTAACCCCAACATTTATTTATCAAACATGTTCATTTGTCTATTTCACACCATTTCTTATAGGTTACTCATAATCTTAGTATAATTTCTTTAAAGACTTCATGGAATCCAACATAAACACTTTATCTAAAAATCCCACTTACTCATATAAAATTGATGAAAAACAGGCTCCAAAAGCATAAAGATGTTAATGAAGAGTAAATCAAATTCATACCCATTTTTAAATATGAATTTTTCATCAAATAATCCCAAAACATGCTTTTAGATTCATGAATTTACTCAAGAACTTAGCAAGAAAATGACATAGTGCACCAAATATCTTGTGAATTGGGTGGTTGAGAGAGGTAGGGCCAGCCCATTTAGAACCGATTTTTTTGCATATTCGAATTGGATTAGGTTATATAAAATTTTTGAATAAATCGAAAGTTTATCAATCTATCAATCCATTCAACCTTATAGATTAGCTTGAATCAAACCATAAATTGTCCAACTCAAAAATCAACTTAATCCAAAATATAATAACTTTAACTCAATTTTACCATTTGAGTCGGATAATCTAGATTAAATTAATTTCGATATATATTTTGGATCAACCTAAAAAAATATAATTGATCAACCCATCAATTCTATGAGTTAGATTGAAACGAGCAAAAGTTGTTCAATTAAGCAAAAATTCAATCCACAAAATTAAGACCCATCTTAACCGAAAGAATATTCGACTCAACTTTTACGTTCGAGTTTAATAATTCGGGTTGTTCGGGCGGAGTCTCAAACAATGCTAAACGGCGTTACCCAAAGACAAATAGTCTGACTGCTATATAAAACGTTCAACCTTTTTCTCTGGCGCCCGCCATTGTCTTCATTTCTCGTTTTGCTACCTATATTTCTCTTTCTCTTTGGATCGGTATAACAAGATTTCGATCTAGCAATTTGCTTGTGGAGTTTCACATCGATCACATCCATGGGTACGAATCGAATCGATCTTTGTTCTTTCTGTTTATGGTTTGCATATTGGAGCTGGCTTTTGGGTTTTTAATGGGGTTTTCTTTAATTGTGTGATTTTGGATTTGTTGGGTTTTTTTTTACAGCGGCTGAACATCCTTTTAATGGCATCTTGAAGACCCTTGAGAATCCTGAAGGGGGTGTGTTTGGAAAGTACTATAGCTTGCCTGCTTTGAACGATCCCAGAATCGGTGAGTGGATTTGCTTTTATTTGACTGTTTTTGTTTGATTCTTGTGAAATTAAAGCAAATTTTGTGGGATTCGTTGTAAGCTTTACTAGATTCTGTATGTTTCTGAAGTAGAAACATGGTTGGTTTTAGTTGTTTGAGTTGAAAGTGATTGAACATTATAATGGGTTGGAATCTGATTGTTGGGTGGATGTTTCTTTGGCAGAGAGGCTGCCGTACTCCATTCGGATACTTCTCGAATCGGCCATTCGAAACTGCGATGAGTTTGCGGTTAAGGCGAAGGATGTCGAGAAGATTCTTGATTGGGAGAATACCGCTCCCAAACTGGTTGAAATTCCTTTCAAACCGGCTAGAGTGCTGCTTCAGGTCAGCATTTTGTTTTTCCAATTTTATTTCTGAAAGTTGGTTATGCTTTGTGCTGTAATTTTGATGTGTGGAAAATGTGTGTGTTTAGGACTTTACTGGTGTGCCTGCTGTTGTTGACCTTGCTTGTATGCGAGATGCCATGAACATGCTCGGTGGTGATTCCAACAAGATTAATCCATTGGTGAGCAGTGAGCGAGTTAACTTTTTGGTCTTTATATTTATCGATCATACGTAATTTTGTCTGATACTTGGACAGTTGAATTCTGAGTAATGGCATTTGAATGCGGTGAGTGCAGGTTCCAGTAGATCTTGTCATTGACCACTCAGTTCAGGTCGATGTGGCGAAAACAGAAAATGCAGTACAGGCAAACATGGAACATGAGTTTCGACGAAACAAAGAAAGGTTTGGCTTTCTTAAATGGGGATCAAGTGCCTTCGACAACATGCTTGTTGTACCTCCAGGATCCGGTATTGTTCACCAGGTAAACTTATTTGTGTTCTATAAAACTTATCAGCCTTTTAGTTATTAAATTTGAATAGAAAGTTACTTATCAGCCTTGTAGTCATTAAATAATACTAATAGTTATCATTTTCAGGTTAATCTGGAATACCTCGGCCGAGTGGTATTCAACACAAATGGCGTGCTTTACCCTGATAGTGTTGTGGGAACCGATTCCCACACGACTATGATCGATGGGTTGGGTGTTGCCGGTTGGGGTGTTGGTGGAATAGAAGCAGAAGCTGCAATGCTTGGACAGGTAGGGAGATGCTGTGGTATTGATATTGGTTGACTTTTCACTGCCTCTATGAAACAATGATTATCAGATAAGCATACTTGGTATTATATTTTTGTTATCTTGCTGGAAATTGGTTGACATTGTTTTTTCTTTTTCTTCTTCTTTTTCTCTTCAATTTTAGCCCATGAGCATGGTCTTGCCTGGCGTCGTTGGTTTTAAATTAGTTGGAAAGCTGAGAAATGGTGTAACAGCTACAGACTTGGTTTTGACTGTGACTCAAATGCTCAGGAAGCATGGTGTTGTTGGCAAGTTTGTAGAGTTTTATGGTAAGCATAATCAAACTTCTGAAGCATATAACTGATACAGGAAATAAAAAATGTGTAATAAACGTGCCAGAAAATTGGCTAACTAGAGTCATAACTCAACTGACATAAGTGTGTGCCCATGACCAAGAGGTCATGGATTCGAATCCCCCACCACCAATTCAATTCTTGTTGAGCTGAAAAAATGCAAAAAATAGTGATTATTAGAGTTAACTGGGATTATGGAAATTTCAAAAAAAAAAAGAAAAAAAGAACTGGGATTATGGTACTTGCTATCTAAAATTCTCCTCCATCTGCCCTCTTATGTGTTGAACTATTGAAGAATGGAGAACAGACGTTTGAGGGAAATGCATACTCTTTTTAGATTCCCTTTAAAATTAGAACAATATAATAGCATTGATGTGGCAACATCATTGTATGAGAATCTGGATGTAGGCAGAAGAGTCAAAAACCAATATATATATATATATATAATATTTTATATTTTGTGCATAGATATAAGTTCCATTTCTTTAGTGACAATTCTATTACTTGTGCCACCCATTTTCTTATAATTTCTTTTTCCTTCTATGCAGGGGAAGGTATGAGTGAACTGTCCTTAGCCGACCGTGCCACAATTGCCAACATGTCTCCCGAGTATGGTGCTACAATGGGCTTCTTTCCTGTGGATCACATCACCCTGCAGTATCTAAAACTGACCGGAAGAAAAGATGAAACAGTTAGTAAATGCTCATACTGACGTTCTGATAGTGAAATTCTTGTTTGCTTTTATTCAGAGTGCTAACTTGAGAATCACCATTTAGATTTCCATGATAGAATCCTACCTGCGGGCTAACAAGATGTTTGTGGACTACAGTGAGGTAAATATGAATCCTCCTTTTTTTTCACTTCATTTCATTAGCTCACTTTACGAGCCCTAATTCACTCGATACTTTTAAGTTTTAACCTTTTCACATCTAAGTTAAATTTTGCTGAATGCAGCCTCAAGTTGAAAGAGTGTACTCCTCTCATTTAGAACTGAATCTTTTAGAAGTTGAACCATGCATATCAGGTCCAAAAAGGTAGATTAAGTTTTACTGGAACTATCTGTGAATGATGGAATATTAATCTAGCATTATTTAACCTTATATTCTTCCTCTTCATTTTGCAGACCGCATGATCGAGTTCCCTTGAAAGAAATGAAAGCAGATTGGCATGCATGCCTTGACAATAGAGTTGGATTCAAGGTGAAGGACATTTTCCCCTGCACATTAATTTTTAATTGAATTACAAGTACTATTGATGTTTCCTAGGATGAAGTATTGTTATCCTGGATAAAGAGCAGCAACATTCTTGGTAGCGAATGAAAGCTGTATATTCCTCTTTTACTCTACATAAGGCTAATGGAATTAAGCATGGCCAAAAAGTAGTGTTCTAAAGTTGTCATCTAGAATTTTTTTGACTTCCATTTTCAGCAATCTTATTATATTCTTCTATAATGATGTTGTAGGGTTTTGCCATACCAAAGGAAGCTCAAGCTAAGGCTGCAGAGTTCAGTTTTCATGGATCCCCAGCCCAGCTGAGACACGGAGATGTTGTTATTGCAGCTATCACTAGCTGCACAAATACCTCAAACCCGAGCGTTATGCTTGGAGCTGCTTTAGTAGCTAAGAAAGCTTGTGAGCTTGGGCTAGAGGTTAGTTGTTTGTCTTCACCCACTATTAATAGGCCCCCCCTCTCAATGTTAAACTAACGATGACTGATTCGATTGTGCTTCATCAATTTTGATACGATTGGGACTTTGCATATCAGGTTAAGCCCTGGATTAAGACTAGTCTTGCTCCTGGCTCTGGGGTGGTGACCAAATATTTGGCACAGAGGTAATTTTGACTGCAGTAAATGAACTCTTTTTCAAGAGGGAGATTACTCATCTACTGTATGGTGGCTTGCACAAGTACTGGAATCTTTTTTTGTGACAGTGCTTTTTTTTCTTTTCATCTGCAGTGGCTTGCAAAAATATCTTAACCAGCTAGGATTCAATATAGTTGGGTATGGATGTACTACATGCATTGGAAATTCAGGAGATATTGATGAATCCGTTGCTTCAGCAATAACCGAAAAAGGTAACTATTTGCGTTAGGTGGAATATTGGATACTGTTTTTAGCCATTCTATTAACCGTGTTGTTAATGATATTTGGAAATGCAGACGTAGTTGCTGCGGCTGTACTTTCCGGAAATAGAAATTTTGAGGGTCGTGTACACCCTTTGACAAGGGCCAACTATCTTGCTTCTCCTCCTCTTGTTGTCGCCTATGCTCTTGCCGGCACTGTAAGTACCTTGACCTCTTTCTCTTTCTTCTGTATTGGAAAAGCATTGTAAATATCAGATTCATAAGTTTTCGAACACCTCCCTTCTCCTTGAAAACCAGTTTCATTTCATATAAATTAATGTACCTAGCTAGAATGAGCATAGCTTCAGTGACATCTTGTATAATCTAATAAGTATAATCTAGTGAGTAGTAACTATGAGATTACCAATTCAAATCCACTCTCTCCAAATATTGTTGAATCAAAATTAATGTACCCATGAAGGCCACATCCAATTACTTGATATCTTACATATAACTTGTCAAATGCATAACTGGGAGGCTATTTTGCAGGTGAATATTGATTTTGAAAGTGAGCCTATTGGGCTGGGAAAGGATGGAAAGCAAGTGTTCTTTAGGGACATTTGGCCAACTAGTGAAGAAGTTGCTGAAGTAAGCTGCTTTTCTTTGAATTGTCTTTTAGCAGTTGAGTTTTTGGATAGTTGTATTTGGAACTCAATTCATTGTTCCATCAGGTTGTACAATCAAACGTGCTGCCTGACATGTTTCGGGCCACATACCAAGCAATCACAGAAGGAAATGCAACTTGGAACCAGTTATCGGTTCCGGAAGGAACACTCTACTCCTGGGACACGGCATCAACGTACATTCACGAGCCTCCCTATTTCAAGGATATGAGCATGTCTCCTCCGGGGCCTCACGGAGTCAAAAACGCGTTCTGCTTGCTCAATTTTGGTGATAGTATTACAACTGATCACATCTCACCTGCTGGTAGCATCCATAAAGACAGTCCTGCTGCCAAGTACCTTCTGGAACGTGGAGTTGATAGAAGAGATTTCAATTCTTACGGCAGTCGTCGTGGAAATGATGAGATTATGGCTCGTGGCACTTTCGCCAACATTCGCATAGTCAATAAGCTATTGAAGGGGGAGGTTGGACCCAAGACCATTCACATACCCAGTGGGGAAAAACTTTCTGTCTTTGATGCTGCAATGGTAATTTCTTAATCTTTTTTTACATTGAATGTCTTCAATATAAATAATTTGCTTTTCGAGATTGACCCGTGTAAACTGGCATGGATTCTCCATTTTTGTCCTGAGATTATACGTTTGTTAACAGAGGTACAAGACTGAGGGACATGAGACAATCATTCTGGCTGGTGCCGAGTACGGTAGCGGAAGTTCACGCGATTGGGCTGCCAAGGGGCCAATGCTTCTGGTAATTATACTCTTAGTCTTTGCATTAGTATAGCTCAATATCACAACAGCTATATAGGCTTAGAGATCCCTCAGTGATTATTAAATGTTTTTTCAACATCGCACCCAGGGTGTTAAAGCAGTTATAGCAAAGAGCTTTGAGCGTATACACCGCAGCAACCTGGTCGGTATGGGTATCATCCCTCTATGTTTCAAGGCAGGTGAGGATGCCGAGTCTCTCGGGCTGACCGGGCACGAGCTTTTCACTATCAATCTTCCAAGCAATGTGAGTGAAATCAGACCTGGTCAGGATGTGGATGTGGTGACAGACACCGGAAAGTCGTTCAGTTGCGTTCTAAGATTCGACACGGAGGTACTTTCTAAACCATAAACCCCACAACTCGAATCGAAACATAACAAGTAGGTAGAGATTTCTCCATTTTTCTGTTAAAATCTAAAATTTGCTGGTTGTGATATGTGCAGGTGGAACTGGCATACTTCGATCATGGTGGAATTCTGCAGTATGTGATCAGGAATTTGATCCACGCAAAGCACTAAAAGGGAATTGGAAGCACTGAATTTCAGAATAAAATTGGGGGAATAAACTACGTTGATGGTTAACCAAGTTTGTGTTTTTTCTGAGAATTGTTTGGGATTGTCCAGTTCTTCATTTTAGTGATTTTTCATCTATTTATTATATGATATAATTCGATCCATTTTGTGATTTCATATTGGCGCCCTTGAAATCGATTATGTGATTTTCTAATGCCCTAAATTTTCACGTTTTAGTTTATTAAGTTATTCGACATTTAAAATTATTAAAATTACTTGATTTATAATTGAAAATACCTATTACACACAATTTAAGTTAGAACTAAGTAAGCCAACATGAGCTGCATCTTGTTTGGATTCATTTTAACTCTATGGTCACAAGTTCAAGCCCGAAATTGGTATTTGATTATCATATTATTTGAGAGTAGTTATGTTTTTACATAGGATTTGTTGATACTCCTCCCAATTTATACTCAATCTAGCGACATTTTGTATGACTTAGTAACAATAAAGTAAACACAAACATAAAGAATTAAACACAAACATAAAGAATTAAAGACTAAACGTATTATTATTATTTTTTTTCTTTACAACTCGAGTGTAGGAGATTGAACCTTTCAACTTAAATTGAGTTTTGTATCAATAGAAATTTTACTTTCATTTTTGTACGTAAAAGTTTGAATTTTTAAGAATGATTGAATAAGTCAGCGTCCAATTAGATAAATAAAATTTTAAAGACTTACTGATAAAACTCGACTTAAAACTTTACGTGTAAAATTTTGAAAACTATTTTTTTAGTTGACAAAACTTTGACTTGAACTTTTTTTTTTTTTTTTTTTTTTTTTTTTGAAGAACTTCGACTTGAACTTTAAAATATAGGTATGTGAAAAAAAAAAAAAAATTAAAAAGCACACAGGTCAAAAATACTATAAGCTTAATATTTTCTTTTAAAAAAATAACATTATTAAACAGGACTTGAAAGAGACTAATTTGTTCATAAAGATTAAATTTATAATATAAGATCCTCAATGACTATTTCCAATCAATGTTATCATTTTTATTGCATTGACTAGAGCTTGTTTATTGTTTACCTTACAAGTTGTCCCTTATTGACATTGAATTTCAACTAGAATTAACTCTAATTAAAGACCCATAAAATTAACCAAGAGTACACACTAAATCAAAGTTAATTTAATTATTGCAACCGTAAACACACCAAACTTCTGAGAAACTTTTTTTTTTTTTTTTTTTTTTTGAGATCCTTCCGAGAAACTCCACATTACCCTATGTCCAAAAAAAAAAAAATTATCGCAGCCTACATCAATAAAAACATATCGACATATGTCAAGAGGTCATGAATTTAAATCTTTTACTTATCGTTATTGAACTAAAAAAAAAACTCAGTGAACAAAGAAAAGTATCTAAAATTGAACTATACATGTTAGTAAATTTTTAAAAAAGTTGATTTGAAAAGTCATTTTATCATTTTTTTTGTTTCAAATGGGTAGCTAGTTAGAAGAATGATAAGGCATTAAAAGGTGGTATCAAATAGAAGAAAAACATAACAATGTTGTAGCAATGGAGTTGTACATCAATTGTAAAAGCTTTGTTTTTTACATAACATACCATATGAATCTATAACTGAGGTTTGGAGGGTGGCATTTCTGACAAAAATATGAACTTTTATTCTCTCGTGGCCATAAACAAGAAATCAGTGACAATCTAAGCTCGTAATTAAAATATTAAGCACATCAAAATTCATAGATTTAGGGATGGAAGTACAGTATAGAGATGATGGTTCCCTCCAGAAAATGCATCAGTGACTTTGAGCAATAACAAGAAAAAAAGTCAAACCAAACCTGCCAAACAATGAAGCATCAAGTCTTTAGGAATAATTCATGAAAATTCAACACAGAAAATTGAAATTATATAATGCTCAATAGAATGATCTAGGTAAGGAATGCTTCTTTTTAGCTTTTCATATTGTCATAGCCAGACATGGTTTGTGTAAGGAGAAGATGGTGATAAAATGTTTAGATTATCCTCTGTTTAGAGAGAAAAGAAAGTTTCTTTGGCAGGCTGGGGTTGTGCTATTTTGTAGGGATTTTTTTGGAGGAGAAAAACAATAGAATCTTTCAAGGGAATGAGAAATATCTTGAGGATGTCTGGTCCCTCGTTACATTCGATGTTTCTCTAAGATTCGGTGACTTTTTTCTTTCTTTTTTTATGTCCGTGACTGTCCGGACCAGCTTTCGCGCACCTCGACAATATCACTGGACATACTGCTTGACCCTACAACATTTGGACGCCAAGGAAACCCGTAGGAAATTAATTCCTAGGTAGGTGACCACCATAGATTGAACCCACTCCATGATGATTGACTAAATTATTTTATAACTATTCGTTAGGTCAGATCTTGTTAGATTGAACACACCATTTTTGTAGGCTCCATCCCCTTTTTTGTGAACTCTTCTTCTCATATGTATGAATTTAGCCATTTTTATCCCAATGAAAGTGGATACATATTTAATCAATAAAGAAAAAAGAATAATGTTCTATTCTATGTTCAGAGACAAAAGTAATATGAACCAGTAAACGTGTTCAATTGATTACAATTATAGTTCATGGTTTAGAGCATAGAAATTACCTTAGTCTCATGAACTCAAGGTTTGTATTCTTCTACTCGCATCCATTTCGTAGCAGACCATTTATTCCCCTTGATAACAGGGCAACCACCTATAAAAGAAAGCAGAAGAAATGCCATCATTTTATCAGAAAATCCATTAATTTCCGGCATAAGAGATGAGACAAAAGTAAATGTGAATCATCAAAACATACCATACTTCATAAAATGAATTCTATAATATAAGTTAACAAGTATCTAAGCTAACCATGCAAACTTGATGGATCTAGAGAAGCATCAGGCTTCATGCTCCAGAAAAGCAACGCATCGCCCCTCTTCGGTTTAACAGAAAGTCCTTTCTTCCCACAATCTGAAAGCTCATTCCACCACGGTACAGAACTAAAGTTTCCTTTGGCAGCAGGGAACACTGTCTCGCCTCCTTCTTCGACATCGGAGCTGAATTATGATAGAAGTCGTTTAAATAATGGGACAACCATGCATGATATAGTAGTACTTGTTTAGAGTCCAAAACAGCTTAGTGTATATGAATATTGATTACTACTTACAGATACATAAGCACTGTTGCTATACGTTGACCTCCATTCTTTGTATTGAAATCATCAAGAAAGTAATCAAAATGAGGTTCATATTTCTGCCCCACTTCGTAATGAAGAACTTGAAGTCCTTCTCCATGCTCTGCATATAGTATGAGTGGACTTCAGTAACAAAAGATGAAAAATATATTTATGGATTTTATGAAATTCTCAAAAGATAACAAGACAATATCAACATATAATAAACAAAATTTGGCTCATCTGATCAGTTGAACGCAATTCTCTTTCTTTCTTAAAAATGGACAATGGGTGTGTATTGTGTAAGCCTAAAGAACAAATATCTGGATCATTTTGGTGCTTCTACTTCTGAGTGGATATTCGCTATTCAACTTTTCAACCATTATTAAAAATCTTCCTCATCCACGTGAAACTTAGCAGGGTAATTGAGTCTATTTGAATTGTCTTGGGCACGATTGTAAGAGATTGCTTTTAACAAAAGAAAAGTTATGATTGGGAATGCTGGATTATAGTTATACTTATACCACAATGATAGGTGCACTGGGAAATAAATTACAGATTACAAAGTTTTTTAACTTTAACCATACATGAGAAAAATAATGCTTGATGTAGTGGGAAGAAATCAGGAAGAGGAAATGGGCTAAAAAAACATACCTACGGGTATGAAGCTGAAATCAGCAATCTTTTTTTCAATGTTTCTAATAATCTTATCGCGTCCTCTCTGCAAAAATGTTCCAGAACTAGTGCGAACTCTGTAACAGAGAAGTCATAGAGATTTCTACATTAGAGATCCAGCATTATCATTAACACAAAAAGGGAATTCGGGGGAAAAAGATCGCAAACCTGCTATCTTTGCTCTTTCCAGTTTCACTGTCCACAACGGAAGACTTTTGCATGTGAGGCTTTGCAAGGCTGATTAGGTGCTCACATTCCTCCTTTGTCTAAAAAATTAAGAAATAAACCAATTCAGCAAAGATTAGTTGATGAACCTCAGTCAACTCAAACTCTAAAGCAACCTAAAGATGATTATTTTTTAATATCCACGCATTTCAACAATTCTCACGAGATATACAGCTTGACCCTTCAATATTTGGATGTCAAAGAAACTCGTAGGAGATTAATTGCTAGGAAGGCGACCATCATAGATTTTTTTATTTTCTTTTGAAACGGGGAAATCAGAACTTCACTCCATAATAACTACGCTAACCATGTTCGTTCCTAGGTTAGGCACCAAGGTGACTACCATAGATTGAGCCATCTACTCTTAGTTTTCCCGACCCTCCTAAACATTAGGTCAACCCGAAGACAATTACGATCCTATGAGTAACTTCATAGAGGAACTAAACATAAACATAATCACATCAAGAAATGTGCATCAACAAGACATAATTTAAAAAACGCCCTTGATTTTCACAGGCATGAGCAGCCCCAAAAAGTCGCATAACAGAAACCAATTTCATAGAATCCGATACCCAAATTACACAGAGAGATATAAAATTCACAAAAAAAAAAAAAACAGAAATCGGTAATTACAGATCAAGAAAAAGAGAATACCAGAAAATTATGATAAACGAAGGCTCTAGGTTCCCACGAGATGACTTCAGCCCACTTCTCCCCAATCTCTTCGTCAACACTAAATCCAAATCCAAATCCAAAACAAAATCAATAAAAAAGCACAAACCCTAAACAAACAAACCAAAAAGAATCGACAAGAAACAGAACAGATCGCGTACTCATTAGAAGTTTTGCGCACGATCGAGCTCAGATCCTGAACCTTGGGGGAGGCGCCGCCGGAGTTGCCGGGGAGGGAGAGGATTCCGAGGGCGAGAAGGATGAGGATGACGAAGGTGAACATGATGAGGAGAGAAAGGACGAGAGTTGAGGAGGAAGAGGATTTCCGAGAGGGAAAACGAGATTGGCGGTGCTTCGCCATTGATGGAGGAGATGAAGATCTGGTTCGGTCTTCTTCTGAAAATGTGAGAATTTGGCGAAGTTTGAGCAAACAGTAATTACAGATTTGATTTCGGGTTTTGGTTTTCTTCTTCTTCTTCCTGATTTGCGATCTCACCACTTTTATTTATTATTTCCCTTCGTTAATTTCTTTCCCCTCGGTCTCCGGCGGCTTTATTTTATTATTATTATTATTATATAAAGAATATTACAACAACACATTGTAATGAGCTAGAGCTATTGCACTTGGTATTTTATTATGACCTCCCAGGCGATAGGTGTACATGAATATTGTTTTTATTAATATATTTTTTTATGTTAATATATCAAAGTCTATAACTAAGTGTGTTTGAAATATCGATTTGATTATAAACATGTTATTATAATATAGATTATGATAAACGGTGTTTTTTTTTTAATAAACGGTGTTTGAGGTAGGGGTGCACTAACCCGAGGAACCCGAACCAACCCAACCCAAATTGTCGAGTTGGGTTGGGTTGAATACATAAATGGGTTGGATTGGGTTGAAAATCATGAAATTTTCATGGGTTAGGTTGGTCAAGAGTTGACCGAATTCAACCGACTCAACCTGACCAACCCGAATTTCGTATTTAGTTTTAAAAAATATATATTTTTACCCATAACATAATTATTATGTTATTTAATTATTTATATTATATGTTGCATATTTATTTTATTTAATTTTTATTGTTAAATTTTTATTTTTTAATATTTTTTAAACTTATTGATAAGCTTTTGAGGTTAGGTAAATTTGAATTTTGCATTAGTAATAAGAGTATACTTATGCTAATATTTGTCTTAAATTTCTAGGAATCGAAAAAGAGGCATTAAAAATTGTTTATTGAGTACATTATTTATCATGATGAGCTTTTTAAATTTTGGTTTAATTGCAAATTATGAACCCGATAACCCAACCCAACCCGGAAATAAAGGGTTGGGTTGGGTTGGGTTGGAGAATTGACCAACCCGATTTTTTGGGTTGGGTTGAAAATCACTTCAACCCAACCCAACCCAAGTTCACCCTTAGTTTGAGGAGTTGGTTATTGTAACAAAAATAATATATTTAAAATTTAGATAAACTAACATGCAAATTTAGGTAACTATCTACTATGTTAAACAGTGGGACAAACATGAGTTAAATTATTATAATCAATCCGACCGTTTACATAAATGAGACTCAAACACACTCTTATTGTCCAATTAAATATAGTAGATTTTTTTACACTAATCTATCCTATTAATACATTGTTACATATTTATCAAATTGAACGTTACTAACTAATAGATGATGCCATATTTTTCGATTATTCTGTATGTAAATATACAAGTTTGTTTTAAATATAGAAAAAAAGTTTTTTTTTTTTTTTTTTTTTTTTTTTTTTTTTTTGAGATATCAAGCATACAAGTTAAAATCAATGCAAATAAAAAGTATAGAAGTATATTTACATCTCTAATATTATATTTTAATTAATTGTGTTATCAAACTCGATTTTGGTGCCAATTTTAGCAACTTATTAAATGATATGTTTCAATTTTTCTTCCCAAGATTTTTTTTTTTATTTTTAAAAATAATTTTCAATTCTAACCTTTCATTTTTAATCATTCATTTATAACTATTCAATTGTTTATAACTATTTATTTTTAATTATTATTTTAAAGTTAATTAAAATAATTTATTTTTTCATTCAAATTAAAAAAAACTTATTCTGAATCGTGTATTTTTTAACTACTTAATTTAAAACTATATTCAAATAAGGTTTTGATTTTAACTTCTCCACCTAAACACTATATCCAAACAAATTTTCAGCTGTGATTTTTAATATTTAACTATTTAATATACGTCCTAAAATTAAATCATATCTAAATATCACAAACAACACCTCTAAATTACCCATTTGGTCATTGGTGTTTAGTTTCCACCTAATAAAGCTGGATTGGAATGTGCAATAATTGCCAATTTTGTCATTTTAATCTAAAAATAAAAGGGATATTAATGTCAGTAACATGGCAGCCTTACCTAAACCGATAAAATAATTTACGTCCGATCGCATCAAAAAGTCCATTTATTAGTTGAATTATAAAAAGAAATCCATCCATTAGTTGAATAAAAGAAACTCCATTATTGGTGATATTTCAATGGAGTTTTTTCGATGATTATTTAAAGTAGATTCAGTCTAGCTATAAATTGCA
>JBBMEF010000025.1:6838210-6863644 GCA_037832685.1 Sicyos baderoa
GTTTTTAAAAGTTGGTTAGTATTCTCCTACTTTCTTAAAGAAAGATGGATAAATGGTAGGAAGGATGGAGCACATTGAAGGAAATTTGAGAGAGAATAGGCTTAAATTTGAAAAACAAAAAACAAGAAACCAAATTGTTATCAAACAGGGCCTAATTAATTAATTATTTATTAACTAACCTAAAGTAAAAGCAAACCTCACAAAAGGCTTAAAACAATTGCAATTCACAGTTTGCCATATAAATTGAAAATTCTATTGAACAACAAATTAAAAGTTCAATAAACATGTTAGAGGAGACTTTCAAAATTTTAGGAACCAACTAAAGACAAATTTCAAAATTTAAAAGAAACCAAAAAATACATTATATTAAACGTTCATGAACTATAAGCTTGTGTTTTAAATTTGTTTATAAAGTTACTTTAAACTTTCATCATAAAAATATGGACACAACTCAACTAATATAAAATATTAATATGTGCTTTCCATTAAGCTTATCCCCATATTCCTATAAAAGGAATTATTATGGTACTAAAAAAGATTATTATAATTTATAATATAGGATGCAAATGAACCTATACCTTAATCTATAAGTCATATTTCAAATACATGAAACTTTCTATCTCGAAAAGTGAAATTGAACTTAATAATTAAGATTGCTCGCTGAAACTCAAAAACGTTAAAAAAGTCTAAATAAGAATAGAAAAAGAAAGATATATATTTTTTTTTTTTTAAATAGAGAAATAGAGATTTTTCGTTTGCTTTCAATTTGTCAAAGTGACAGAAGGAAAGACAAAGAAATGGGAGACAACGTGGAAGAGAAGCAAAGTGAGAAAAGGGAAACTAATTAATATAGATTTCTTTTTTCTTCTTCTTAATTCAAAAAATTGACTCCAACTCATAACTAATTACTTATGTTTTGAAAGAAAAAAAAAATACAGTTGAATAGGAAAAAGGACTATCATTTTTTTTTTTTTTGAAAATTTGCATGTATATTATAATAAGGCAAAAAAATTGCATAAATAACAATTTTTTTAAAATATTTGTAAATATAGCAAAATCAGATTTATAGACTCCATCAATAGTGTCCGATAGACTTCATCAATAGTGTCTGATAGACTCCATCGGACCATCAATAGACTCAATCAATAGTGTCTGAAAGATTCCATCAATAGTGTTTGATAGACTACATCAATAGTATTTGATAGAGTCTCAAAAAAGTTGTTATATTTGCACTATTTTTAAAAATTTGCTATAATTTTAGTGTAGAATAAAAAATTTGCTATACAGTATAATTTTTTTTTTTTTTTTTTTAAATAAATATTTTTCTTCTCAATGGCGATGAGGTGAGAGAATAAACTTTACCTTTAAGTTTCAAATTTACGCATTGAACTTTGAAATTTATCAAAATTTCTAAGTTTTCAAAATTATAAACTTAATCTCCAAATCATTTTCTAATAATTTAAAATTCACACACCACCAAAAATCCAAGTTTTAGAGTGTTTCATAACACAAAATTTAAATTTATATACAAAAAGAGATCACTCAAGTTTTTTAAAAGTAGTACAAAGTTAATTTTTTAAAAAATTTATTAAACAAAAAATAGAAAGTATTCATTTTTTAAAGTTTAAAAACTAAATAGACACCAATTTCGAAGTTTATAAATTAAACTTGGATGAGGAGAGAAATATTCGAACAAGGAAGATACCAACCTAGGAGAGAAATAAAGTTAGAGAATGAAATAAATGGTTCGAGAGTTGAAATAGGGAAGTAAATAAATGATTGAATTTTTTGAAAATAAGATGGAAAGATTTGAAATTATGGTGTTTAAAGAGGGAGAGAAGCAAAGTGAAAGAAGGCAAAAAAAAATAATAATGGTTGAATAATTGAATTTAAGGAGATAAATAATTGCACAATTTTTGAATATAGAAAAGAATCAGGGAAAAAAAGAACTCAAAATTTTGGAGAAGAAGCAAAAAAGGGGATTCAAATTTAGAAGATGAAAATGGGAGAAGAATTATTACACATTGTTCGAGAAAACTTATACAATATTAAAACTAAAACTAATAATTATGTAAAAAAAGAAACATAAACTTAAAAATTATGGAGTTATATATTCAAATAATCGTCTTTCTATTATTCTTAAATAACGAAGTCTAATAATAATTGCGATATTTTTTTATTGTATAATAAAATAAATCCAAAAAATTATACAAATTGAGTTGAAATTGAGGAGCCCCCAATAGAAAGATGAAAAGTCAAAAAAAAAAAAAAATTATATATATATATTAGTACAAGTTACGGATAAAAGATTACAAACCTTATAAAGAAGAGAGTAATTTGGGTGCACCCCGGGTAGCACTCTCACCGTGATACCTTTCATTTAGAGCCACACATCTTCTCTTTTCTTTTAATAATAAATATAAAGTAAAAAAAAGAGAGATGAGATGTGTGGCACCAAATGTGCCACATAGTTGGTATCACGGTGAGGGTGCTATCCGGGGTGCACCCAAATTGCTCTCTATAAAGGAGGCATTATAACTCTCAAATAAATGAGAGTCAAATATTGATGAGCTTATAAACATTAAATTGAATAACATCAAACAATAAAATCTCAAATCACCATTTTTTTCTTTTTTTAAATTATTTATTTATTAACTTTACAAATGTCAATTTGTCTGGGAAGGATTTACAAATTTTCAGCAACGTGAGGGCATGTCACGAAAATATCATTGTTTTTTTGTTAACATTTTTGTTGCTACAAATTATGAATAACAACAACAAACCTCTCAACCAAAGATAGTTTATATGGTTGTTGAACTAACATTTATTTTTAAAAAAATTCCATTAAATTAATGATTTATAAATATTCGTAGACAACAATATCACTTTACTTAAAAAAATATAAATTCAATTCATAAACGAGTCATTGAAAATTATAGTTAAAGATTCAAACTCCTCCCAATTTTAGAAAAAATACACTTGACATATTAAAAATCAAATAATTATATTGATAATAATTTTTTTTTAAAACATGGTAATAGATTATTTGTAATATTGATCGAAAACTATTTACTAGTTATTTGAATCCATTTGTCACAAATAGCTTAAAAATTGGAAAAAACTTACAAAAAGAAATTATTAAAAAATTAAAAAATATTATTAGAAAAAAATAAAATAAAAAAAATATTTATAAAAGTTAAATTATGGGAAATGATTATCTAGCCAAAATGGCGGTGATAAATTGATAATTTCGTCCGTGACCATTTTCATTACTACCTCAAACACTCCAAATCCTTTTTACCTTTTTGAGAAAGATTGATTACCAAATATGGAAACTGATGACATCAATAATCAAAACCTAAATTGTATTACCAAAAATAAAGCCAAATCCAACTTAATGAATAAACCAGATTAGCAACTTAACAGAAGTGTTTAAAAAAAAAAAAAAAAAAACTTAACAGAAGAAATTTGTTTGAATTGAAAGAAACATGAAAATTGATACCTTTCTTCCAATTAAAACTTGATTCCTTTGAAAGAATCCTCCAACTTTTTTTGGGCTAAAAAGATTTGAAGATCCACTAATTACAATGCCCCACATTTGTACAATCTTCAAAAGCAAAAAAAATCGACAAATCCCTTCTTGTCGAGGTCATTTCTAAATTCTGGGTGTCGGGTTAAACCGGATCATCAACCCGTATTGTATTATTGATTCCATTTTACTCTAAGCGGTGGAAAGGGTTGCGGATTGAGAAGTTTCGGGTTCAATTTTGGTGCTTACCCAGTTGATTTTGTTTCAGTTTTGGCTCACATGGAGGATTCAATATGGTAACGATTGAGGTATTTACTTCAATTTCTGCAACTGTTCCTGTCCCACGTTAATGAAAGCAATCGCCATTTGTGTTTTTTTCTTTCTTCTTTTTACTTATTGGGGTTTGAATAAGCAAAGCTAGGGTAGTTGAAGCTCTCTGTATCAAGCAAGAATCTCTGTGCGGCAAATGGGTTTGCTGATTTTGAAGATTTTCTTGTTTTAGACACTTGGGTTTTGTAGGATTTTTGTGTTTAGTCAAAACCCATTTCGATTCTTTGCTGTTTTTCTTGTTTTGTAAGAGCTTTTGTGGGGTTTTAGCTTTGGTTTTCATGGCGGAGAGCTTAGAAGAGGTGTATCTCCATGGCGATCTTGACCTCAAAATCTTTGAGGCTGTCAATTTGCCTAATATGGACATAATTTCGGACCGATTTCGTCGTTGCTTCACGGCTTGTGGTACTCTTGATTACACTGCTATTAAATCCATCGGAACCGACTCCCGTGCGGTCGCCGGTGAGGAGAAAGTTCACCGTGGCCATGGAAAACTCATCACCAGTGATCCTTATGTTACTGTTAAGGTTCCTCAAGCTACGGTCGCTCGGACTCGGGTTATAAAGAATTCCCAGAATCCCGATTGGAATGAGCATTTCGTTATCCCTCTTGCAC
Organism: Sicyos baderoa; assembly: GCA_037832685.1. Taxonomy (NCBI): domain Eukaryota; kingdom Viridiplantae; phylum Streptophyta; class Magnoliopsida; order Cucurbitales; family Cucurbitaceae; genus Sicyos; species Sicyos baderoa. The sequence goes on from JBBMEF010000025.1 coordinate 6,842,682, forward strand.
AGAAAATGGCTGAATTGGAATTCCAGGTGAAAGATGATGATGTCTTTGGTGCTGAAGTTATGGGGACGGTTAAATTCCCTGCTCAGCAAATTGCCTCCGGCGAGACCATTAAAGGGTGGTTTCCGGTGATTGGGTCGAATGGTAAGCCGCCGAAGCCTGGCACTAAGCTCCGAATCGAAATGACGTTTGTTTCGGTTGAGAAGAATCCGTTTTATCACCATGGCATTGCTGGAGATCCCGAACATAAGGGTGTGCGGCACACTTATTTTCCTGTTAGGAAAGGGAGTTCCATGAGATTGTACCAAGATGCTCATGTGCCCGATGGGCTGCTGCCGCAGATTGAATTGGATGGGGGGAATGTTTATAGACCGGAGAGTTGTTGGGAGGATATTTGTCATGCTATATCAGAGGCTCATCATATGATTTATATAGTTGGATGGTCTGTTTTTCATAAGGTGAGGCTGGTTAGAGAGCCAACCAGGCCGCTTCCACGAGGCGGGGACTTGACTCTTGGTGAGCTGCTTAAATACAAATCAGAAGAGGGTGTCCGAGTTTTGATGATGGTTTGGGATGATAAGACTTCTCACGATAAGTTCTTCATCAACACGGTGAGATTTATGTACAATTTTCAGTTGAATTAATGAATGAATGCTTGTGATTTTAGGCTAGAGCTCTGAAATTCTTAAACCAGTACTCATCAAAAAAAAAAAAAAATCTTAAACCAGTACCAGTTTCTATAATGATATTGAAGGAATTGCTTGCAACTCTTTTATATTTAGATGGCTTGAAAGAACTGATTCTAAAATGTAATTGTCATTGGTTGCAGGGAGGATTGATGCAGACACATGACGAGGAAACCCGGAAATTTTTCAAGCATTCTTCGGTTATCTGTGTGCTCTCACCTCGCTATCCAAGTGGCAGGCTAAGCTATGTGAAACAAAAGGTATTGGTTCAACACATCCTCTCCCCTTGCCAAAGTGGAAGATAAGGAGGCTATGAATTATCATTTATTTAGAAACTCATGGCTGATATAAATGTTGTCTACTCATTTTATTTTTGATTTTTCCCAAAAAAAAATGTCTTGGGGGGTTTTAAGGTTATTGTTTCTCTTACAAGGAGTTGCTCGTGTAATGTGTTTGTCCAGGTTGTAGGGACTGTCTTCACACACCATCAGAAGTGTGTTCTTGTTGATACACAGGGATTTGGTAATAATAGGAAGATAACTGCATTTCTTGGAGGTCTTGATCTCTGTGATGGTCGTTACGATACACCTGAGCATCGATTGTTCCGTGATCTCGACACAGTATTTAAGGAAGATTTTCATAATCCTACAATTCCTGTGAGTAAAATTATATGACAACTGCCATTATTTTCCGTTTGAAACTTGAATAATTTCCCCCTTAAAATAATCACGCTTTCTCCATCTGGGCAGTTAAGAAATTGAGACAATTGCCATTGTTTTTGTTTGTTGTTTTTCAATGGAATACACTAGCCTGGAACCAATGCTCCAAGGCAACCATGGCATGACTTGCACTGTCGGATTGATGGGCCAGCTGCATACGACTTGCTTATAAACTTTGAGCAACGTTGGAACAGAGCCACAAGATGGACAGAGTTTGGCCTAAGGTGCAAAAGAATCACTCACTGGCATGATGCTTTGATAAAGATAGAGCGCATATCATGGATACTAAGCCCTCAGGTAACTATCTTACCGGATGGTTCGATACAAGTTCCAGAGGATGATCCTAAAGTATATGTTTCGAAGGAAGAAGATCCTCGAAACTGGCATGTCCAGGTTGGAATTCATTCAACTTATTGGCTTGTTATGGGTTTTCTTATTATGTTAATCAATCTCTCTTTTCTTTCTACTAACTAATCATTGTTGTTTCGTTTCATTTCTATATTAAATCCATGCCTGTTATTTGGTTATTTAGATTTTCCGATCCATCGACTCTGGATCCGTTAAAGGATTTCCAAGAGATGTCCACCTTGCCGAGTCGCAGGTTCACAGTTTGCTGCAGTTTTTTCTCTTCATTTTGGATATTCACACACATATATGAGTGTGTATGTGTTATCAATGTTGATGTAAATATTTTGTTTGCTTGTGGCTGCAGAATCTTGTATGTGCAAAAAACTTGGCTATAGAAAAAAGCATTGAAATGGCATACATCCAGGCTATCAGATCAGCACAACATTTCATTTATATCGAAAATCAGTATTTTATTGGATCATCATATGGATGGCCGGGATACAAAAATGCCGGTCAGTTTTTTCTAAGTTCTGTTTCCGTGTTGTTTCCCATTTTTTGCTTCTACTGCCATGGTTGATAGGGCCTGTGGAGTGGAATTCTTATTTGTTGAATAAGATATAATATATGTTTATTCCCCTGTTGGACATTCACATTTTAGGTTTATTCTATTTTGGTCTTTTGACTTTTAAAATACCTTTTTAATTCTTTCAAATTTTAAAATACCTTTTTAATTCTTTCAAATTTTCTATTTTAGGGAATAAACTTTTTAAAAACAACCATCTTGACCCACATTAGCAAGTTAATCCGGATACCTGAAGCCATGTTGCATATTTGTTAAAAGCAAAATAAGGACAAAATAGTTATTTTTAGGTTTAGGGACAAAAATAGGCATTTTAAAAGCCCAAGGCCAAAATAGAATAAATCTAGTAATTCAAAGATTAAAATAGTTAGTTTAAAAATTAAAGGACCATAATGGAACAAAAAGTTAAAAGACCAAATTGAGATTTAGATCTATAATATACTATTTGAAATGCAAAATAGTGACATTTATTCGTTCACTATATACCTTGTTCTCAACTTCACTTGCTTTATATATATATATTAAAAAAATCACTGATTCTCTGGTGATGGTAAAAAAGTATGGTCTTATTAAATTCAATGAACTAAAACATAAATCTGCTTTCCAACTTTACCCATCTACCTTTAGAAGAATGTTTCAAGATAAGCATTACATAGACCTTTTTTTTATTCTATAGTAAGCATGGTTTTGTCTGGGTGTAAATGTTCACTTTTCAATTGGAGAGACTTTTTGTAAACTTCTAGGGCAATGGCATCTCCCTTATTTTAGGTGTAATTGTCCTATATATATATATAAAAAAAAAAGTATCCTATCAACAACATTGCTGTCATGTTAGGCTTCTACATTATTTGGGTTTTCAAATTTACTTGTCTTTAAAAACTTATATCAACTACTCTATACTTCATATTTCTGGGTTCATGGCATGAACAGGAGCTGATAATCTTATTCCCATGGAGTTGGCCCTTAAGATTGCTAGCAAAATAAGAGCCAAGGAAAGATTTGTTGTATATATTATCATACCAATGTGGCCCGAGGGAGATCCGAATAGTGGTCCTATGCAAGAGATTCTTTATTGGCAGGTAAATGGCTATCTGAAATATAATCTAGATAGATTGAATTTGAAGTGTTGAGTCGTCGACAACAGGCTCGGGTTTCTACAGTATCCATTACTCAATGTGATGTATTAGTACCATTAAACAACCGGGCTAATGACATGTTTGATAGTGTTAAAAATTACTATGAAACATGCCTTTAATCATTATAAAACAACTTAATATTTGATTTCACATTTCTAAACACGCTTTTCATATTAAAAAAAAATTCAATTTTGAATAATTAAGAGCATTGTTTTGGAGTGATTATAAATACGACAAAAGTGATTTTAACAATTTCAAAATCATTCTCAAACATGCCCTAAGTGTAACCATTGGAGTTGCATTACAAGAATTGGGTTTAAACATTTACAAGGTAATGGAACTATAGAATAATAATTAATGACTCCTAGAAAGTCGAATTGTACAAAAGGATGAATTATAAAGGCTTGAATTTGTATCTACTGTCAGTTTATGAAAACTTAGTAACATCAAATGAGTTTATAAGTTTGAGTTTATTAACATAGTAGATTCATGAAGAGATTAAGAATCTCGTAGTGTCGGAATCTTAGACTAGCTCATAAGCCAAACAGCCTGTAATTTTCGATACGGTACATTATTGCAGGGGCAAACAATGCAAATGATGTATGACATTGTTGCAAGTGAACTGAAGTCATCAGATCAACCTGAAGCTCACCCTCTTGACTATCTAAATTTCTACTGCCTCGGTAAACGGGAAGAAATTCCTGAGAATGGACCAAAGACTGACAATGCAACGGTAACTTTTCAAAAAGGAAACTATGTTTACACAAATTCATGCGGTTAATGTTGAGTATTTTCCCTTTTTTTCCACCTATCAGCCTTTGGTGATAATTGGTATAATGAGTTGATTCTTATCTTGTTGTGACTGTAAGTTTCATGATCATGAGGTTCATTAACTCTGTGTTGTTAAGTTTACATATTATTCCATCCTATGAACTGTCTAGCTTCAATTTCAGAATCTCTTTCAGATGTTGGGGAATGTGATTTGCTTCATATGATTATGGATTGTGAAAAATGTCAAATATTGGATAGGAGTCTTGGACTCTTGGGAACAAATATTTTCTCATATCTTTTTATTATATCTATGCCAATTTACGTGCCCTTCAATTGTTCTTACAGGTTCTGACTCTACTACATACCCTATTATATTTAGTTGAAGTTAACTCATAAGAAATTAATTCTTAGATATATTATGGGCCGATACCGGGTTTACTACTAGAACCTGCCATTACTTCTATAGTTTGTTTGTGTTGTGCCATTTGTTTTCTGTAAATAGTTAATATGTTCTGTCTGTTTGATAGTGTTTGGATGTACTTATGAGTTTTGTTTGATATCCTGTGTAGTAGTACTTTCAATCCCAAGCAAAATGGTTATTTTTCATTATCATTTGAAAGCTGTATAACTCTATACACAATTGAAACTCTTAGTTCAATTCCATGTTGATGTAGTTATCAGAGTTAGTTTTGCAGCAAGTTTATGTTGGTTGGTCACAACCTTGATGCACTTTTTTGTCGAATATTTGTATGTATTTCAGGTATCTGATTCAATTAAACATAAACGCTTTATGATCTACGTTCATGCCAAGGGGATGATAGTAGATGATGAATATGTAATTATTGGGTCTGCAAATATTAACCAAAGATCTATGGCTGGAACAAAGGACACCGAGATAGCCACGGGCGCGTATCAGCCGCATCACACGTGGGCAAAGAACACGAAACATCCACACGGTCAGGTAAGGCCTTTCCTCACCTTCTCTCCCATAACATCATTGTGAATTTCTTAGTCACTTTCCGCTCCCAACTCGAGAACTCATAGGAAATGGCATACTGCTCTGTATAACTTAGCTTTAAACCATCAGTTCATTATGTAGGGTACTCTCCCTTTATGCCTCAATTGATTTTTCTTATCATTTTTAATCACTGGATCAACAGATTTACGGGTATAGAATGTCGTTATGGAGTGAGCATCTTGGGATGCTCGATCCAAGTTTTGAGGAGCCAGAAACTTTGGAATGTGTGAAAAGAGTCAATGGAATTGCTGAGGATAACTGGAAGAGATTTGCATCCGATGAATTCTCAACATTGCAGGGCCACCTTCTAAGGTATCCGTTGCTCGTGGACGCTGACGGGAAAGTCAGCCCTCTGCCCGGATATGAAAACTTCCCTGATGTAGGGGGGAAGGTTATAGGGGCTCATTCAACTGCAATTCCAGATGTTCTGACTACATAATCTCCTTGGCTTTCTGCAAGCTCGATCTTTGGCTCTGTAAATTTCATGCTGAACTAAAGTAGTAGTTGCCATTGGTAGAATCAACCCTCTTGATCCGGAGTCGAAACAGGCGAACGGGTAAAGAGAATCGAAAACTTACAATCAGTAGGCAAGTCCAAAAACAATAAAAATCACACAGCTTCTGTTTTCTTTTGGTTTCTTTAGGGTGCATTTTATTTGTTTTTGGTGAGAATTTCTTTGTTGTTCATTGATGCTTGTATGTATTTGAATGTGTAGCATATAGGGATATTGGGTGTTTCATTCATTTTTCTTCAAATTGTTGTTGGACTATATTTGTTTTGCAATGAGGGTCTGTACACAATAATCAGTAATGAACAATATTTCTTTCAACTTAATTTTTATTTTGCATCTGTGTGAAATTAAAAAAAAAAAAAAAAGAGTTTTATTTCAATTTAGGTTTAAATTATATTTCATTTCTAACAGTTTCATGACTATTTCATTTTTGTATTCACAGGTTATAATATTTAATCTTAATTTTTGACTCCGGCAACATTTTAATTATACAACATGCATTTTATTTTTGTTTCTCTTTGAAAATAATTCTATTAGAGTGACATAAAAAATCCCCTTATAAAAATATGAGTACAAATATAGTTCATATGAGTTTTAAATAGATCTCTAAATTTTAAAATTTGTGAAAGTTTATATACTTTCTTTTGGTGTCCAATAGAGCTTAACATTTTTCTTTTATTATTTTTTTTAATAAATAATTTATTTAAATTTAATGTCCAATAGACTGAATTTTCAATTTTGTAGATTCATGAATTTTAAAAAACTTAGAAAGTTTATCATTTTAACCTTTTAGTTTGAGATGTAGTTACAACTTTATTGAACACTCAAAGTTCTTATGTGTTGTTTAATTTATTTTTATATTAATTTTTTTTAATAAAATCAAATTCATTTTTTCAATCATTTAAAATTAATTTAATCTATCATTTTTTGTTGTATGCAACAATAATTTTATTATTTAAAGATTAAAAATGAACATTATTGAAATATATATGATAAAAATGTTCAATTTTAATTCTCAGATGTGACGCTGATAATTTATCATCAAACAATGAAACCAGAGGGCATTGACTCATTTCGTAATGATTTGAATTAATAAACTTACATAAACTCTTTTTTTTAATAATAAATTTAGAGTAGGTAAATAAACTGCTTTTTCCCCCTCTAATCTAAATCCCAATTTGAAGATTCGGTGAATATACGGATGAGAATGGAGAGTGCACAATAAGTATAGTACGCACACTGTAGAGGATAATTCTAAAAACCAGTACGAAAATTCAAGAATCCATAATGTTTCTCTCCTCGCACAAGTCACAACGGCGAGTTACGATTGCTGTGGAAACCCTAAAATCGCAGTTTTGTATCTGTGCCGATCTTCACCTTTTGGTGGCCGCCGTTTTCGATTTGATTTCAACGTGTAAAAATGGTATTTTTGTTTTCCCATTTCTATTCATCGTTCTTTGTTTATCGTTGTTGTTTGATCGATTGAATGTGTAAGTAATCGATCGTTTCTATTTCTGCGCAGGCTGATTCTAATCGCCAAAGGTGAGATTATGAATTTTCTGATGAAATTATTTTGTTTTACTTCACGGTTGACGATCCAAGGTTTTTTTTTTTTTTTTTTTTTTTTTTTGTGTCTAGGGCACATGGATGATTCATCATTCATGATCTTCTGTAGCGTTCATGAGTTCTGGATTACCTAAATTTTAATTTGTTTTGACCGCTTAACATTAACATTTGAACATTATTTTTCTCTTTCAGTTTGATGTTGATTGATCTTGCTTTATTTTATTTTTTTTCGGAAGCTGTAATGACTAATGGGTAGTAATCGTCAAATCATATTAAAACGTTGGAAATTATGGTTTCTGGAGTTTGAGAGTTTTGGATATAGAAATTTTGAAGTCCTTGTAGGTTTTTGGCTTGGGTCGAGAATTGATAAAATAATTTTGATTGCATGACTTGTACCCTTGGTTTTCATTTTATATTTTGAACTGTTGAGGAATTCGTGTGAATAATTTCTGGTGCTTGCACTTGTTTTGTTCGTTTTTTTTTGCCCATGTTGAACATAATAATTTGGACTAGAAAACTTGTTCCGTCAGTAATTTACACATTAAGGATCAATGGAGATATGGATGGAAAGGAACTGTGTGTATTTGCAATGTTATGAAACTTGGCGGTTTTAAAATTTAGAACATTTCGTTTTTTTTTTTAATGTCCTTACTCTAGGTTCTTGGTTTTTCCCTCTTTATGGTTATAAATGATGCAGGTACTCTCGCTCTCCTTCCCCTTTGGGAGCTCCTTCAAGGTCAAGATCTAGGTCTAGGTCGCGATCTAGGCCCAGGTCCAGATCCAGATCATGGTCAAGACCAAGGCCCCAGAGTTGTGGAAGGTTTGTTTTGATTGTTGTTTATTACTTGGAGGAATGGAAAGTACAATTTTTTTTTTTTTTTTTTTTTTTTTTTTTAAATTTTGTGAACTTTTTTTGCTTAGAACCCTGTTCTTATGGTTAATCATGTTTCTGATTCAGATCAAGGTCCAGAAGTCATGGGAGGTGTGTTTCTTCAGCTGGAACTCTGGATAAAAAAATAATCAGACTCTATTTCAGTACTTTGATTGGGTCTATTAATGCTTTTGTTGCATTGATTGGTTAGTGTTTTGATTCTCCTTGGATAACATTTTTAGCTTGTTCCAGGGAGAATGTCCTCAACCCTGGGAATACGCTTTATGTCACCGGTCTATCTACGAGGGTCACTGAAAGAAACCTTGAAGAACACTTTTCTAAGGAGGGCAAGGTTAGCTTCTGAACTCTAATTACTTGCTGTTGGTTGCATTATTGAAAACTGAAATTGGATTAAACACCAAATAGGCGAAAGTTTTACGATTATTTGTTTTCTTGGTCATGGTGTAGTTAGTCTCTTTCTATTCAAATGCTTTTATTATTTGCAGGTAGCTTCATGTTTCCTTGTTGTTGAACCTCGAACACGGATTTCCCGTGGCTTTGCATTTGTTACAATGGACAACGACGATGATGCTAGTCGGTGTGTTAAGCATCTCAACCAGTCAATTCTAGAAGGTCGATATATTACTGTGGAGAAGGTACAATGATTATTCTGCTCCTGGTTTGCATCGAGAAATTGAATTGTTTGTTTTCTTTTCTTAACTGGGAGGTTTTCTGGTTATATTCAGAACAAATTGTGTCAGCTATGTTGGCAGCAATCAAAGATGATCAGTTCATTCATGTCAACTTTTAGTGAAACCGCTTGGTCAATGACAAGCTTAAACAACAGATTTCGAATGCGCCTGTTCAACTAAACATATCAACTATATTGCCCAACAACTTTTCTACATCAGCATTCAATTTCAACACAACTAACCAACGGACATTATCAAGAACTTTATTATCAGTTCATTCAGGCTTTATGGTATTTCATACCTGGCATTCATTGAACACTAGTTAATTTTTCCCCACTCCTGATATCAAGTGCATCCTTTTTTGGTGGCCTGTTCCCTCCCCCCTGGATATTTCATATTGTTGATTTGATGATGCTTTGCCCAAGAATTTCATAACTTGTTTCTACATAAATTGCTCATCTGGAAAACTACATAATCGATAGAACCCTTTTATTTAGATTGGATTGGACGAACTGGGACTTAGATAGATTACTATAAGAAATGAGATAACACATTTTTTGTCTTTCAGTCGCGGAGGAAACGGCCGAGAACTCCAACGCCTGGACACTATTTGGGGTTGAAAAGCACCAGAGACTCTGGTAAGCACAACCTATCATGTTATTTGAAGGATGGTTTCTTCTTTGACGCAACCTTGACTGGTTTTGTTCCTTTTTGTTTTGAAGGCTACCGTGGTGATCGAGGTGGTGATCGTGGTGGTGACCGAGGTAGGTACCGTGGTGGCTCCCTCCGCAATGACTATGGCTATCGTCGATCTCCTAGACGTTCGCCATATCGAGGGTCTCCAAGGCGCTCGCCATTTCGAGGTCCTCGAGAGTACTCCCCCCCTTATGGTGGAAGATCAAGGAGGGATCACTCCAGGTCACCCCCTTACTCTCCTCCTTATGGAAGCCCCGATAGGAGGTATCCGCGTGGCACTCGGGTTTAGGGTTCTGCGTGGCACTCAGTGAGGGCCCTTTTTCATGTACTTTTGTGGTGCTGTTAAAGACGATTGTGGAGGGTTTTGTGTACTAAACTAAACGTCTGTTCGTACCGCGTAGTTTAAACAGTCAGGCCGAATGTTTTTGTGTGGTCTCTTGGTGTTTGGTGTAGACTTGTTACTGAAGATGTTATAAACATCTATTTTTTGTCTGTTTTATCTTTTATTTTTCTTTTTTGTTTTGAAAAAAGAGAACAAATTTCTTATAAGTATGGCCACCTACCTAGAAATTGGTCAAAGAAGAACTCTGAGTGCATGAGGTGATGAGTTTAGTTCATGGTGACCATCTATCTAGAAATTTATTTTCTTTTGATTTTCTTAGCATTCAAATATTGTAGGATCAAGGTATGTTTCGTGACAGCTTTCACTGTATGCGAAAGTGGATCTCGGTTATGTCCCCGTTCGAAACTAATTTTTGTCACAGGATTGTAGAAATTAAGTTATATTTTAGCATTATAGAAACTTTTTTTTTCCTAACATTTTGAGGTTGGTTTATAATTAATTTATTGATTATTGGTTTTTTGGTATATCCTTTGCTGTTATGGATGTTATTCAAATTCTCTGATAGTTTGATAGACAATAAGTAACCATATGTTACATTGATGCGTGTTAATCTCTATTAAAAAAATGTTTTCTTTTTTTGTTTATTTACTGAAATATTTCTCAAAAGTCGAGTTAATTTAGTTTAATGATAATTATTACTTATTTGTTTCTATTTTTACATTCAACAGTATTTATGGTTGAGATTTCAATAAAAAATTCATCATCACGTTTGAAGTAAACTCCATAGATTTTTATTTATTTTCTAGTAAACAGTATTAAAAATAGAATTGGGATGTCATAAGAATAAAAACAAGATATAGTTTCCATATGAAAGCAAATGAAAATGAAAAGCTTTGAGGTCCATAAGGTGTGAGAAGTGATTTAATTGATTGAAGCATACTTTGTTTTTTTGTATTGATATTTTATTAGATGAAATTGTGGTTCTTAAACAGTTTGGGGAAGATTTTTCTAATTTAATTTATTCAATTTTGGGTAACTGTACAATTTGAGTGGCTGAAAACCACATAAATATTTACAACTCCATGGGAAGTCCATTGCGTGACCAAGCTTCATATCCACCTGCTATGTCTGTTACATAGTTATATCCCTACACAATATTCAATTCATTTAAAATGAACGTGAAAGTACAAAAAACAATATAAATTTTTCGAATAAAAAAAAACAAAAAACAATATAAATTATTGAGAAATATTTAGGTCATGTCCGGACATGACCTAAATAATAATGCCCACTGATATTAACCACGTGTTATTTTATGTTAAGCTCAAAAAATAAAAAGAGAAAAAAAAGAGAAAAAATTTGTGGCCCATATTGAGTCATATATGTGAGCATTAATATTTAGGTCATGCCCGAACATGACCTAAGGCATTAATATTTAGGTCATGCCTGAACATGACCTAAATATTTCTCTAAAATATTTACTCACCAAAGTTGAAGGAATTAAATATTACTTTTGTGAAACCAAAAAAATGTTCTCAAGGAAAAAAAGGGAAAAAGTTGTCTTTATAGTAACCACACTTTTTAGAGAACTTATCCAAATCTTGATATTAGTTTCAAAAGCACTCCATGAGATCATCACAAACTTGATTTAGTCTCAATATCACATTTTCCTCTTTGAAATTATAATTACTTTTCCTTTTTAAGCTTTGGGGGGGAAATAGAAAAATAAAGTTTAAATATCTTTTTCGTTGTTATATTTAAAATTTATTTCATTCTTCTAATTTTAGTTTATATATTTCAAAAAAAAAAAAAAAAGAAAAAAAAAAACTTAAAATTTCTCTATTATAAATTTAAGTTAGTTTTAAAATTGGTTCTATTCTGAATACAAAAAGGAAAAAAGGGAACATTTTTGTTTTTGGCAATACTAAATTTATAGTTTAAAAAAAAAAAAACGTAGGGTTTCACTATCCTTAGAATGAATGAGCTAATAAAGAGTAATTTTTTTTAAAGAACTTAATATAAGGACCATAAAATCTTTAAGAAAAAATCACATAAAATGAAATTTAGAGAGATCAAAACAAAAAGGATAGAAAGAATCTTAAAATTTAAAAACCCCAACCAAAGCAATACTTTAGCGGTATTAGTATACACCTATAATTTAGGTGTATTAATATACACCATATTTATAATTTAAAAGATCATGAATTCCAATCCTCTTAATTAAAAAATAAAAATAATTGTATTTTAACAAATAAAAGAAAAAGAAAAATAATTGTATTTTAACAAATAAAAGGAAAAAAAATGAAAGACTTACAGAAGCAAGAAGATCAGCGGCAGCCATAAGAGACCGCTTCCCACTTAGGCATCCCTATCCAATAAATAAAAATCCCACAAAAATTCAAAATCCAAATTTACAAAAACAATTTAAAAATTAAAAAATCCATAATGTGTAATTTCAAAATTAAACCAAACTTACCACAATAATTTCATCATCTTTTCTGAAATAAACCGCCACTTCCGCCAAGAAATGTGGGTTCCTAGTCATCCCTACAAAATAATAATAATAATAATAATAATTAAAAACTATATAATTTAATTTCGAATTTTAATATTCAATTTAAAATTTAGTGAAAATTTGGCCGGAAAAGTGAAACCTGATCCGACTCTGTACATGTAGGGGATGTTAACGGCGCCGGGAGCGTGGCCGGCGGCGAACTCCTCCGGCGTTCTAACGTCCAAGTATCGTTGACCGGCTTGAAGAAGCTCAAGAGCTACACGAACCGGCACCGACGCCGGAACCGCCGTGGCTTGAACCAGCTCTTCTCTCAACACGGCGTTTCGACTTCAAAATTAAATTAAATTGCAAATTATAATATTTTACGCATTTTTTATAATTTAATTTTTTTTTTCTTTTTTCATGACAATTGAAATCCGTCTTTGAGTTACCTGATGCTCCAATGTTTGTGGCTGACGCCGGAATCTCGCCGGCGGCGTTGCAGAGAATTTTTTATCGGCAACAACCTACCTCTGACAACAAAAACTTAATTAGTTTATTTATTTAGTTAGCTTAATTAGCTTTTTCTTTTTAGTTACATAATTGTGTAATTAATGGTTGAATTCAATAATAATAATAAAAAAAATGCTTTTTTTTACACAAGCTTAATTAGCTTATTAAATCACACAAAATTTGATTAATTACAATAAATTTTAAGAATGTGAGATTAATTCATGACGTGAACTTTCTTTTTAAATTGATTAATATTCCTCACTTTATAAACTTACAAAATCGTATAACATGTCAATTTTGACATTCGTGACCGGCGGCCAGACGCCTGTCATCGATTATCATCGATACCTTTGTCTTTGATGATCGTTCATCGTCGATCGTAATTTTAAAACGATGACCGCCAACACCAATCATCGTTCTCACGATTTCTACTAGTGTAACCTCATTTCGTACCATCTATGGTTGTATATAAAGATCCCAAAATCATGTCAATCACCGCTGTTTTTAATTCTATTGATATAAAAATAAAACTAGGTTGCATCAAAAGGTCAAATATGGGTTATTGGTTGAATTCAAATAAATAGAAAAAAGGTTCCAAATTGTAATGAATAAGTAATTGAATTCCAACATAAGTGATTATTATCCAAAATCTTGTTGATGATGTAATATTAAAATGAAATTGAAATGGAAATGGAGAAATTAATTGAGCATACCTTTGAATGAGATTATTATTATTGGGAAGGAGGAGAGAAGTAGAGGAAATTGAAGCGAGCGACATGGTTGCGTTCATAATTCGCAGAGATTGAAGGACAAGAAGAAGAAAAGTAGAGACTTGTTGTTGCCTTTAGTTGATTCGAGAAGTTTTATATATATATATATAGCGGGGGAAATGGAACATATATATATATATATATTTTTTTTTTCTTATTTGGTGTTTATCCATTTCAATTTCACCATTACGTGATCGATTTCTATAATCAGTATTTAACTTTTATATTATTATAAAGTAGTTGTGCCCTTTAAATAAAGTTTTATTGTTCTCTTTCCCTAATTTATACTAAAAAAGAAAAAAGAAAAAAATAGGATATAGGGTAGTCATAAATTTTATCATTATTGCTATTAACTAAATGAAAGCAAAATACTTATATTCATAATGGACCTGTGACAGTGGTGTTAAACTTAATTACCACAAAACAATAATTTTTTTTTAAATATTTTCATTATTGAATTAAAAGATCATGTTGTTACGATTAATTGAATAAAAGTAAAATATCAATTTTTAAGATTAAATTTATAATTGCAATATTAAATTAGATTATCATCAAATATCGAAAGAGTAAAACTCTCATACACATTCATGTGTAAGGGCGTATAATATGTGACAATGCCATAAAAATTTTACTATTTTTTAATAAACTCTTTAATAAAAAAAATTTTAGTGGCATTTAATAATACCACATATTTAAAAGGTAGAATTTCCCTACATATATATGATTGGAAAGTTTTACTCATAATTCATCCAAATTATTTGAATGGAATATGAAAATTTGAATGTTTCTGAAAATGGAGTGGATAAGATTAAATGGAGAAAGTGGAGTCAGGCATGACCATGATTGAATCATAGAGAGAGTTTTATCCCAATCCAAATTTCTTACACAAACTTCAAAGTCTTTCTTCTATCTTCTCCACGTGGTTGGTGCCCCCATCCCTCCCTACCAGATATTTCTCTCTATTTTCCCACCCCACTACTTTTTTTTCTCAATCAAATAATTTTGAGAAAAATATAAATTTAACATTTTAATACTATTCTATTTTCATTTTGAAGATAATATAATGTTTTATGACAGGAAAAAATGTTGTCTGATATGATAAATAGATTACTTTGAATTTTAATAAATTGAAGATGCAATTGTTTTGAATTACATAAAATTTATTTATATTTCAATAAAAAAAAACTTTACAAATATGTAAGAATGAAAATTGAGTATTGGATTAATGACACACTAATTTTATTGTTTGTTTGTAAATTAGTTCAACGTCAATGCTATGGATTCGATTATTAGAACAATTGAACATTAAAAGAGAAAAGTTTGTTGATGTCAACTTATTTAGTATAATTCTAAGTTTTTTATTACAACAAAATGTGAAACAATTAAATCACTAATATTAATTTAGTAGATTAATATGATTAAAATGCAATTAATAACTATAATGGACATTTTAATGGAGATCATTTAATTTCTAAAGAAAAAGAAGTCCGAGTATTCTATTTAATTGCCTTTTTTTTTGTTGAAGAAATGTAATTGTCATTTTTATGAATTGTTGCAAATATAGTTTTTAATATAAAAAAATCCAATTAATCGACCACTTTTTTTCAAATTTATAACATTTGAGTTATTAGATAGTTAGTACATAATTTAAATAGCTCATCAATAATTTGACTAATGTTGTGGGAGATATTGTATAACTTTACAAATTGAAAATATTAAGTCACTCTATAGTGATAATGAATTTATCATTTAGTTGATATTAATCTCCCACAATATTAATCAAATTAGTTTATAGAAAATTAATTTTAAAATAGATGCCTATCACTTTTTAATTTTTCAACACTAATCTTTTATTATGTATATTTTGATAGACAAATATATGTCGAAATATGTTTCATTTAAATGTTTATAATAATCTTACGTGATGCTTTTGCAATATTTATATACGAAAATATGCTATTACTGTTCACTAATTCCCTTGAATTACTATTTGACATTAAATTGAATTAAACATATTAATAGTTAATAATTGGAATTTAATCATATTAAAGATATATCAATTATTTATTATAAAAATGTACTCGGTTATTAATGAATCATCAAACATTTTATATACCGAATGGGTGGGTGACGCAATGGTTTCATTATTTGGTTGTAAACTAGTTCAACACTAGTGTCATATGTTTGATCCCTATAATTGGATTAACACCAAACCAAATAATTAATCGCGCCACCGACTCATTCTGGCTTATTTATGAGTCATAAAACATATTGTATTAGTTGAGTTACATTTTATATTTGTTCATAGGTTATGAATTAATAAGATATATATAATATCACATGGATTAGTGACGTATTTATTATCTTGTTTGACAGTAATCATTTTTAATTTTATGGTCATAAATTCGATCATGCCCGCTATTGTACATTTTGTTAGTCTCCCTCCACTTAAAAAGACATATATAAGTAGAAGATGAGTGTTAAAAAAAAATATCATGCTGAATTGAATGGATAATTATTATTATTATTTTTTTTTTTGAAGAAAAGTGAATGGATGATTTGCTCAAGGCTAAAATAAACTTTAGAAATATCAATAGAAAATATATGTTTCATGATCCAAATGTCATGAATTCAAATCATATGCTATTAATTGTTGTTAAACTATCTTTTTCTTCATATAAAAAAACCCAGTAAGTTTTAAGTTTATTTGAAAGTATTGTTAAAATAAAATGCTTGTACTCGTCAAATATAGAATAAACCTAGAGAGAGCTTAAATTTTGGTTATGGAAAGGTTATGAATGATTATTTAGAACTCCTAAAAAAATCATACCAACTACTGCAACCGCTTAAAATAACTAATCATTTATAATCACTTATTTTTAGTCACTCAAAATAACTCTTTATTTCATAACTACTCATTTTTACTACTCTTCTGTAAAATCCATATTCAATTGCTATTGGTTGCAAGTTCTGTAAAAAAATTTATATCCAAACGATTATTACCTACAACTCTTTGTACAAAAAACAACATCCAAAAAAATTATTAATCATAATTTTTAATCAGTCTAAACAACTCTTTATTTTAAATCCTTAAAATAACTTCTCACCTAATTACTCATCCAAACACCCAACGAGTTGGGTATAACAGTATAACTAATAGGATTGAAGAAAAAGCCCATATATCAGCCCATGATGCCTAAATAGCCCAATAACAACTGGGCCGTGAGGCCCAATAGGCATCAACCTCTGAATTCCCGTCGTCTCCTTCGCCTGAAAGCTCATATTTGACTCTGCATTTTCCGGCGACTTACAATCAGGAAGATTAAATGGCGAGCTCCACCAGCCTACTCTCGCTTCCATTCTCGTTTCTTAGACCTTGTACTCGTCAGGTTCGTTCCCTATTCCCTCTCAGATACGATTCTTTCAACTACCGAAAGTATTGGATTCAGAAACGGCTTC
Source organism: Sicyos baderoa (assembly GCA_037832685.1). Taxonomy (NCBI): domain Eukaryota; kingdom Viridiplantae; phylum Streptophyta; class Magnoliopsida; order Cucurbitales; family Cucurbitaceae; genus Sicyos; species Sicyos baderoa. Next base: position 6,859,852 of record JBBMEF010000025.1, read on the forward strand.
TGGTTCCCGTATTTTGCTTCTCCGGTGGAACTGATCAAGATTCTGAGCCGGAACCTGAATCAACGTCCTCAGATTCTTCTTCTCCACCGATTTCGAGTAATTCGACTTATAATTTGTGTGCTGCGTTGGGCGGGGTTGGATTCGTTGAAACGGCGTACTTGAGCTACCTCAAGCTCACCGATTCTGCTTCGTTTTGCCCTGTTGGTGGAGGCAGCTGCGATAGCGTTCTCAACAGTGATTATGCTGCTGTTTTTGGTATCTTTTTCAATCTGTTGATTTAACTCATTGTTCTTTCAATTTCTACTTGGAAATTATCAGTATCTTTGTTGATATACTCGCCTTGCGGCCTTGTCCTGCATTAGAAAGGGGAGGAGTTTTCAACATCTTATATGAGATTTGGGTTATTAGTTTTCCAAATTCCAATCCGACTCGATTAGGTAAAAATCTAAGTTAGTGATTTGGACACAACCCGGGCAGACATAAGCTTAACCGAGTATTTAATTTTAAAACTTCGAATTTGACCCAAGCAAGTAATTCAAAACGAGTATTTCGATCTATAAATTTTAATCTAATCTAAGATGGTCTTCCTTATATGGTATCATCTTGAAACATATGTTGAAAACGGGTATGTCTCATATTAAAAAAGTGAGAAGTTATTGACATTTTATAAGATTTATGAACTACTCCCTCTATCACTCTATGTACTTGGTTTTGAGGTGAACTCCATATTATTTGATTATCTCGAATGTTTTTTTTGGATAAGAGATAATCTTGAATGTTAATACTTGATTACTACGATTCAATGACCACGTGTTTTCAATTACAAGGTGTACCGCTTCCCTTGATTGGAATGGTTGCGTATGGCTTAGTAGGAGCAATTAGTTTGCAATTGGCAGCTAGGAAATTGCCTTTTGGTATTGATGAATCTGATGGTCGTTTAGTCGTGCTTGGCATTACTACCTCTATGGCAGCTGCTAGTGCATATTTTCTATACATTTTGAACACAAATTTTCCGGGAGTGTCATGCTCGTATTGCTTGGTATCCGCTCTGTTGTCATTCAGCTTGTTCTTTGCCACTTTGAAGGTCTCTTACTTTTACTAATGTTTGTTTGCTTTGTAATTTGGGTGTTGTTTATGGTTCTTGTTTTTTGTTCATGCATTTCTGAAGTTTTCCTTGCGGTTATGACTTAGGATTTTGGATTGGAAGAGTCTTTGAGACGAGTGGGATTTCAGATATTTGTCGCTAGCTTGGTTTTCGTCACCCTTTCTACCTCATATAATGGTTCCATACCTGTTTCTCAAAGGTTTGTGATACAAAAGATGTCTTGAAATAGCTGAATGGAATACCCCCTTTCGTTTATGTGCTCTTTAGCAATTGGGGGTTTGACTTGTGATTTAATTTTTAATGTCTATACTTCTTTATTACTGTGAGAAAACAATATTTATCCTTTAATATAGCTGTTCACTTTTTCTTTATGTAAGAAATTAATGCATTGAGGACATAGCACTCGTCTATTCACTGAAATCACCTATTTTGCTAAGTGGTTGTTACTTTGACATAAGTTGCTACCACTCGTTGATTGATTCTTTGGAACTAAAGCTATCATATACTTGTTTTTTGGTGTCTTTCATGAGAAATAACCTAACTGGTATTTCCATAAACTATGATTTTTTCTTTCTCTATCGTTTGGTTTCAATTTCTTGTCATCATGGACCTTATAAGATAAATTTGTGGTTCCATTTCAAAACTAAATCTCAATGAGGAGTAGCTCATGTATCTTCCCAACCTCCTCATATTTTCAATGTGGATTCTCAATATGCCCCTCAAGATTTACCTCTTTTGGCTCACCATTTTTGCATTGAATATCAAATTTTTTTTACCCTCTCAAGAGTTTTTGGGTTTATCATTCTTGGATGAGATCTTAATTTTTTTTGGACCAAACGTTTGGCTTCATGAGCTTTGTTACCATATTAGATAACATGACGTGAGATTCTATCTCAAACCAATTGTTAATGAGAGAAATAGCCCATATATTTTATAAAGGTTGTAAAACTGGAAGTGTGGGATTCTCAAGAAACTTGTGAATACTATTTTTTTTGTCTCGATTCCTTAGGAGCTATCTAGATATTTGGTGTTGGGTAAATTATAATTCGCGATGTTGTTTTGGAACGTAAGATAGATTTGGTTGATATTTCTTTTGTTATCTTTACCTTTACTAATTAATCTTAAATAAGTTATAAGTATGATTTTTCTTTTTATTGTTTGTTGATAGATATTTGGCTTTCCTTTCTCATCAACTTGTGTGAAGTTTAATTATTATTATTATTTTTGACTTTTCAGTGCGGCTGAACTTGACCTTCCATACTACGAAACGGAGTTGACAAAGCAATCGAGCCCTTCAGCCATTTCTCTTGCAAGGCATCTGCAGGCCATTGGGGCCAAAATGTATGGAGCTTTTTGGTGTTCACATTGTGTAGAACAGAAAGAGGTAATTTTTCTGAGCATTCACAGCCACACTATTAAAATATAAATAGATTCTTGATATTACATTTGATCATCACTATGCTTTATTCTTACCATTGGGCTCATGAATTTGCTTGCAAATAAGACATCGACTATTTATCTCTAAGTGTTGCTCTGAGATGCAAACTAGTGATGATCACATGGTGGCCACCTACTTAGGAATTAATTTCCTACGAATTTCCTTAGTATCCAAATGTTGTAGGGTCAGGCGGTATGTCCCGTTATATTAGTCGAGGTGCGCGAAAACTTGCCCAGACAGTCACGGATATCAAAAAAAAAAAAATGCAAACTAGTATATTATCACTTATATTTCACTAGCGTCGACACAGATGTTTGGACGTGAGGCAGCAAAACTATTAGACTATGTAGAGTGCTTCCCTAATGGATTTCATAAAGGCACAAAGATAGAGAAAGCTTGCTCAGAAGTTGGAATTGAAGGCTTCCCAACATGGGTGATTAACGGTCAGGTAAAGCATAACTCAAAGACACATTTCGTTTACTTTCCTGAGCATTTTTCTATTATTAACTATGTTGCACTGCATGCATATCGATGTTATTTCAAGAAATTTTAAGAATGCTATGATTGTGCAATTATTTTTCTTGTTGTACATGCTAGAATAGACCATGACCATGATATTCTACGAATATATATAAATTTGGTTAAAGTGTGTAAAAAGAGAATTTAATAAGAAATTGTGTAAAAATATATCAATAGAGATAAAGTAGGGAGTTATGGCGAGAATTTAGTTTGAGAGAGATATTGATGAGAATTTTGAAAAACCTCGAGAATTTGTGAGTATCCGTGTGAAAAGAATTCTTCAAAGATCTGTATCTTTGTTCTGATTGAATGGTGGATCATAAAAGATTAGAAACACAAGTTCTTTTAGCCGTTGTCTACAAGGTGTTTAGAGTAGCAGCATTTGCCACCCTGGTTCTTTAACCTGTAAGTTCCTGTACTTTCTAAAAGAAAAGAAAACAGTTTCTGGAGGAATAGACGACCTCCAAAAGTGCTTAAGTTCGCCCATACGCTCACGAATATATAAAAACAGATCTCCACAAGTAGTGGTACAAAAATGAAAGAAGGTACCGGTTCTTCCCATGAGATATATCTCTTTATCTGCAAGGTCTGGTTTGCTTCTTTTTCAACCCCCATCATTTCAGTTACAATGGTTAGGAATTAGGATACCTAATATCCTTGAATGTTCTAGAAGGGTTAAATTTGCTGGGTAGTGAGAGGTGAAGATAGTTGTTTCTTGTATGGGAAGGAAA
>JBBMEF010000025.1:6873004-6896719 GCA_037832685.1 Sicyos baderoa
TACTTACTTTTTAAAACTTGCTACAAACGATAAGGTATACTTGCCTTTGCAAATCGCTGCAAAACATTTATAATATTTGCATTTTGCGAACACACCTTAGCGCGGTCAGTATGCTATTTGGGGAAGTGGCTAAATTATGATAAATGTAGGCTAATATATGGATAAAGAAAATCTTGTAATAGTGAGCCAACAAATCAGCCAAGACAAGAAAAATTATGAAATAACAAAATAAAGGACAAGTATAACAAAAAGAAATCGAAAGAAAGATAAATATTATGTAATTTTTCGGGTAAAATTGCACACTGAAAAAGAAATCAATAAATGAATGTTTTAAATTACTAATTTGAATAAATGACCTTCTTGACGAGTAAATATAACATAAAAATCTAAATTGTTGCAGAAGAAAAATTTATCAAATTGGGTCGTTATCGAGGTGTAACAATTGGAATCATAAGAATTTAATGCAGTAGTTTCAAATTGGACAGTTTCACAAATATTTGAATGGTCTTATTTGAATTACAAATAATTCCTGCAAACTAATAAGAGAGAAACAAGATCAAAACAAAAAAGATGAGTATAAATCTAGAGTATGCCACAAAGATAAAATCAAGGATAAAATCATATCAAATATTGGATAGATCACAAAGATAAAATAAAGGGAAATAGTATTAAATGTCTTATTTTAGGAACTAACTCTAGAGATTGGCTACACTTTGTTAGGATTTAAATGCATGTCTAAACTCAACAATCCTGAAGTGAGATAAATTAATCCTCCCTATTTTACCCCTATCACATTTTCTCGTTAAAAATTAAAAGAAACAATTTAATTTTTGAAATTCATTTGTTTGACTCTAACCCCCATGAATTAAGGAGAAAGTAACCTCCACTATTTTGTAAAACAATTTTTAAAATAATATTAATATCTCCAAAAACTAATATCCCATGAATTTAGGCATAAATTAACAGTCATTTTCATCACACGAATTTTCTTTGCTGCTTGCGCTACCATTTGTTTGAGTAAAATTTTCTATAGTTACCATTTTTTTTTTCCTTGTGTGTTCTTTTCTCCCTTCCACATAAGCTAAATCTCCTATTCAATGGAAAATATTTCGGTTATCATTGCATTCCATGGGGGTTGGTCACGATCGATGTGTACTCAAATTACAGCACCGTGTCGCTTGACGTGGCTAATGGATGCATAATATCTTAACTCTTTTCATCAACCCGTGACCGTCTCGAACTCAACGAGGATTCCAAAATTTCAAGTTTATGTATTTACAAATTGGGGTCTGTCAGAAGCAAGGTTATACATCTAATTGAAGATAGCGATGTTTGGTGGATGCTCATTGGGTTTGGCAACGGGGTGTATACCGACTGTTGCGTAATAGTTAAAATAACAACCATGCGTACATATTGTACAGCTCAGATGCATTGTTAGGGCCAGGTGCGACGAAAGTTGGTACAGTGTTTCCCAATAAGGTCGACTTGAAGGAAGCTCTTTGTAAGTTAGCACTGAGTAGAAGCTTCCAGTTTAGTACCATAAAGTCTAGCAAGTTGCAATTTATTTTGGTATGCATTCACGAGACTAGCAACTGGTACGTTCGTGCATCTGTCTATAGGGGCAACAACATTTGGGTGATTAGGAAGTTCATGGACACTCACACGTGCCCCATTGATGTGGTTCAGGATGACCATAAGCAGGCCAATCCTACAACAGACGAGCATCACATGGGAGGAAGAGGGTTTGGGGGATTTTCGTGTTTAATGACCTTTGGTTGTCCACAGGTGCATCAGGTGTCATTTTGATGCTCCGTTGTATTGGTTTCAGCGGCGTGAGATGAGTTTCTATGTTGCAAACGTACGTACATAAAATAAGGTAAAAAAATTAAATTCAAATTTCTATATTTCATCCGTTTTTTATTTAAATTTTGTTAAATAAAAATTTTAATTCATATTCGTTGAGATTTTGTTGAGAACTTTGTTTCATATTTAAATTTAAATTTCCTTTATTTTTTGAATGGTTGTTACAAAAGGTCATTTTAATTTTAGGAACAATGCATAGAAAATTAAATGAATTTAAAGTTCGAAGGGTATATAAGTCTATTGTATATTTAATTATTTAGAGTTTATTGTTTTAAATAAACAAATGGACATGCCTTTAAATACAAAAAAGTCATAAACATTTACTTGAGTTTGTTTCTTAAATTAGACATTTCCCAAGTTTTCCCTAAAATAAAATAAAATAAAATCAAATCAAATCTAGAGTAGGTCACACGGAATTGCTCGAAAAGATAAACGATGAACAAATAGCTGAAAAATTAAAGATAAAATCAAATCTACCAGGCTTATAATGAAGCAAGAACTCTTGAATTAAGAGAATAACACCTCCTTATAGGGAACAACCAAGAGGGAAGTTAGAAGTTGATTACCTCTTAAGATCAACGATCTAGAAGCAATATATGGAAGATCTTGTTCTAGATTGAGTCACTCCACAATCAAGCTTGATCAAGGCTGAATTGAATAGCTCGGATACAATCTATCACAAGAATTACACACGAAACTTAGAAAGTAGGTAAAGATGATGCTCTAAAATTCTAAAAAAATGATCTCTCGTAGAGAACTAATTTTCATTCATTCAAAATCTGAGTTTTACAATTTAGTTCATGTCTTTTTATAGCCAAAGAAAATTAAAAATAAAAAAGAAAATAACATAATTACCATAATGACCCCTTTACAAAATGTAACATAAAACATTAAAAATAAGATTTAAAACATAAAATTGCATAAAAACTCTTAAAATCCAAAAATTGATGATTTTGTAACCATTCTTCATTATTTTGTAACCATCTACAAGAAAAATGAAGTTTCATTTGAAGTAGCTTGAAGGAAAAATGTTGGTTCACATCCTAATCCATATCAACTTATGTATTTACTATCTCTTTATACATTATATCTATATTTTTTTCTATCTTATCCCACTCTCTTTGTCACCTACTATGTTCTCTTTTTTCTATTAAAATTTCAATTTTGCATTTTAAAAATATAATGTATAGCGGTCACTTTTAGGTTTTTTGAAATCATGTTACTTTTTGCTTGACATTAATCTTTTTGCAAATGTATGATATATAAAAAACCTTAAAAAATGCATGAAATATGAGACCATTTAAAAAAAGAATGATGGAAACCTATTGTAATAGAACTTTTTAAATCAAACAAGTTATATATATATATATACACATTAGCGGAGTTTTTGATTGTAGATGAGATGTTGACAGCAGAAAAAACCTTGTTTAAGGTACAATATATGAGATGAAATGACAAAAAAAATTTGGAGTGTATAGAGATGAAATGACTGAAAAACTTTGTTTGAAGTGGTAGAAAATGAGATAAGATGTTAGAGTATTTAATAAAGTTTTTTTTTCTATAATTTTTTTTAATACAATCTCTTGACCGTAAAGAAGATAAACTGTTTTTCTTTATTCAAACAAATTATATATATATATATATTAATGCATTAACGGGATATTTGACTGAAGATGAGGTGAGAAGAGATGAAAGAGAAAGTTGAAGAAAGAAAATGAGAAAGATGGGAGCATGGTTTCAAATGAAATTAAGGGTTTTTTTTACGCTATTCTTAATTTGTAATAACTTTTATGTTTTGGCCTACTTTAAACTTTTTCCTAAAAACTATCTGTTCCATTAATTGAAGTCATTTTCTTACTAAGCTTACCCCGGTTTTACATTAAGCAAGAATTTCTTATATATATTTATTTATTAATTTTATACATAAAAATCCTAAAAAATATTTTAAATTTTTTTAGTATAAATTTGGGGACCACAAACCCTACAAAGAGAGTATTAAAATCAAATACAGATTCAAATACCGATTATCTGGATTGAACTTATGATCATAGTGTTGAATTGGATTGATTACGGAATAAAACTATGAGCCACCATCCATTTCTATGATTAAAAAAGTTTAAATTACAATGATTAAGTTGGTAATTCAGTTCAACACCAGCGTCATGAGTTCGAGCCATAAAAGAGTCGTATTGTAATCCCTTCCCCCAATTTGCACTAAAACAAAATTGGTAATTCAATATTCTCAAAAGAAAAAAAAAAAACTTGGTAATTCAATTACGAATATACAATTAGAACCATTAACTCAAATTTAGGGCTCAACCAGATGCAATTAAAGTTCCAAAGTTGCATTAAAAAAAAAGGAAAAAAAAAAACCAAAGTTAAAATTGATTCGGCTTCTCAAGGATTGAATAAATATTTTATGGATGAGCTAAATACAAAAAGAAAAACAAATGGAAAAAAACTGGGAGATTGGATCAGTTAATTAAAGAGTTGTTCCGGCGGATTCAGTGCAAGGACTCTTACTTTCTCTCTTCTTCGATGGCAATTTGGGAGTAAACGGCGACCAAACCCTCCGATTACGACTCGCCGACAACGCCGATGTGAAATTCGTCCATGGTTTGAAGATGATCATGGACATTTTCCGCCCTCGCGACTTCCTGGATCGAATCATGGACCGATTCACTCGCTTTTCCCCCTGTTTCTCCGATCCCGGTAACGCTCTAAATCTCAACTCCTTTTCAATCCATGTTCTTATGCGCTATCATTGTGTTTTTCTTGTGGATTTTGATTTTTGGGAGCTGGGTTTCAGCCCAGAGATCCTCCTTGGGTTTGAAAGTAGCGTTGGTGATGCTGCACCTTGTTTATGCTGGACTTCTCTTTGCGTTCGACCGGAGTTTGATTGAACAAGCCAAGATTCAACCCTGGTATGTTGCTGTTTCCTGTATTACGAATTGGGTAACTGCTAGGTTTTGCTTCTGAACTTCACTTTTCTAGTACATCAATTGAATGCCATTCATTGTTGTGGAATGCAAAAATTTCTTCGAAAAAGAAAAGAAACACTATGAGTGTGCTTTAATGTACCTACACCTTGATGAGTCCTACCATCCTTGTAGTCATGAAATCCACGAGATATTGGCGATTTAAGTAGGTCACTATTTCTTTAGTACAATTACAACAACTGGGGATTAAGGGATTTGAACCTAACACCTCATGGTCGAGAATACATGTCAATTACCGTTAGGCTAAGCCTGCTTTGGCTTTAGTAGGTGAGTGTTGATACTTCAATCCATGACCTCAAAGAAATTAGAGCATACAACCACTAGTTTCGTGTGTTGTTTATTTCCTTGAGTAATGTAATTCTCTGCGTTCATTTGTAGCTCTGCGTTTGATCTCAATATAGGCGTGCTACCACTGTTATATGAGTTCCTTCTGCTGTCTTCTTTTTTTATGAATTAATATGTCGAAATTAATCTAGAGACTTGCCATTGATATTGGAATATCTAGACTTGGGATTGGCCTTGGGGCATCTGCTAGTGATTACTCTGGTCTCAATCGATGGCGGTAGTATTATCATAAAAAAGTGTTTAGATCATTGTAGTAACTAGTTCAGAGTAGCTTCCAGAAATTTTCTTGTCATAGAAAAGTTTGAGAAATCTTTTTTTTCTTTCAATTCTCAGGTACACAGCTTCATATTTGTTGCTTTTCATCGCTACTCTCATTCAATACTTTGTAACATCATGTTCATCTCCTGGGTAATGGCAACTATCTTGTGTTTCATTGAGATCTCGTGTTATATTAAGCAACTATATAGTACTTTGCTGAAATTTTTTACTTTTTCTTCCTTGTCCCCCTTTTTCTTCTCAGCTACGTACTTGATGCAATGAGGGCATCTAATGAGAAAGATATTGCTTTTAGAAAGGCATCCAAGTAAGTTTGATCATATTTATTGTAGCAAGCATTTAATACATACCTTATTCTCTGTATTTAGTGGGAGAATAATCAATAAATATGATGTAAATTTAAATTTTCTTAATATTGTTTTCTAAATGTTTAAGCAAAGACAACCTGCTTCAAGCAAAAATGTAAATGTGGTTGTTACTATAGACCAGAGCCATGTTGGAAAAAATGGTCAGGGAGATTTAACATCATGGGCAAAGATGGTGATGGACATGTATCCCCCTGGAACATCTAATAGGTAACTTCTTAACTTGCTTTAAGAACAACGTTTTGTTTTTTATTTTAATTTTATGATAACTTTGTCTGGGCTTTTTGTTGGAGCATTTGGATCGAAAGGAACTCATGCACATTTCAAGACAAAGCATTGACACATAACCGATTTATTTAGAATATTACTGATATTATCATATCTTGGTGTAAACTCTCTTCACTATTTTATGATTATAGCCTAAGAAGCATGGACACAGACACGACACGACACGATGGCACGTCAATTTTAAAAAAACTAGGACACGGACACGTTTGAGACATGTCGATTATATATATATATAAATAATTAGAACAAAATAATAACTAACATAATCTTACCATGGACAACTGAACTAAAACAAAACATGTTATATTAAGTTTAATTTGGAAAGACATTCCCATGAGGATCCACGACTTGGAGAGATACTCGATGTTGTTTAAATCAAAGGATTGACAAAGAGTTGAAGAAGATGAAAACCAGAAAGTTCTTAGAGGTGGTGGCAAATAATAACATAGAGTTCTGGAGAACTTTCTTCTTTGTTCAATATTATATTAGGTTTAACTTCTTTTTTTGTTATTTAAATATGGAAAACGTGGGTTTAATAAGTGGGCTTAATATAATAAATAAAATTGACCTTACATTTGGTTAAAAAACTTTTTTTTTTTTTTATTAAAAAAGTCAGCCAACGTGTCCTTCCCGTGTTCTCGCCGTGTCCTCGCCGTGCCCATTATTAAAAAAAAAAAAAAAAAAAAAATTGGAGACTTCAATTCGCGTGTCCGTGTCCGACACCGACACTCAATCCTAAATGAAGTATCCGTGCTTCATAGATTATAGCTGTACTAGCCTTATAAATAGTTGGAGATCTCTTATGTAATTCTATTCCATCAACTCTTTATAATTTCATATATTAATGAAATTGTTTCTTATTAAAAAAAAGAGATGTGTAATTTCCGTTCAATTTTTAAGAAGTTGAATTTGGTAGTTCTCTGTTGACTCAAAGCTATGTTGTATTTTATGTATCACGTTACTCATTAATATAAATAACAATGTTATTTACAGTGGTTGTGTCTTCATATTTAATTGAACCTGTTGAAGTTACTTACTTACTTGTGCTCAGATTGGTCTGGAGAAGAGGATTACAATTTAGCTGGATTGTAAAAACTAGTTTGTTTGGCTTTTCCTGAAGCTTTTGTCTTGGATTGAAGTACTTCCTATGAGATATAGATGCATGTTTCAAAACTCTGATAGATTAAGGCTGCTTTGGGACAAACTTTGCAATCATACACACAGGCTTTCTTAGCCTTTTATTTTTCATTTCTTTGATTGTGATTATGACATTAATTGTATTTTCTTTGGGTCTTTTGTCTTTTAGGTTTCTTTAAGGATCATGGTTTCTTTCTTCTTGTTTTATCTCTCTCTTTTTCAGCCATGATTGTTGTTTACCTTCTCATCTATTCAGTTCTACTTTATATCTTGTTTGATAGGCTCGTGTAACACTTTCATTTATCAATGAATTGTTTTGTTTCCTCTAAAAAAACAACTTCTGTGATTATGAGAAATTAAACCAGCATTCATTTTTTTTTATGAGAAACGAGAACATTTCACAAAATTACAAAAAGGATTTCCAATGAGACATAAGAATTGATAAACTATAATCCTTAAAAGGAGGTGTAGTGTGTGCCCATGTCATAGCTCAAAAGGCGATAGATTCCAAGAGGCTATCCTTTGAGAAGATGCTGTCATTGACTCATTCCTATTAAACCAGCATCCATTTTAATAGCTCTCATTTTGACATCTATTCTAAAATGACTACTTTTTCCTGGGGCTTAAGGAAGACAATGCCCTAACCACTCCATACTTGTAAAATAATCTTTTTTTTGATAGGAAACAAAAACTTTCATTGATGGTTGAAAAGTTACACCCTATCGAAACATTACAAAAAACTATGGCACTGAGAGATTAAAGTGGTTAAGTCCATACTTGCAAAAATTATTCATTTAATGCCCACAATCCAATAGAATACGAGAAAAGCATTCATGTCCATGAAGTTGGGGAAAATGCTGCTACTGCTCACTGTTTTCTCTATGTTTTGCAGAAATTTTACATGCTCCTATTGTCGTGTTGAGCAGGTACTTCATACCATGTCATATTTACTCAGAATAGTTGTGTGATTCTCATCATTGCTTCAATCAAGAATCTTGCATGCCCATAGTCTTGCATTTTTTTTCGGTTAAAAAGTAGGCTGTATAGAAGTTGTTTTGAAAAACCTGCCTAGGAGTGGCTTAGAAAATACTCTTTTTTTAGCAACTGTGATTGGGTGGCTATGAACTCATTTTTAGTGAACCACTGCTTCTTGGCGTTTAAAGTCTTATGGGAACTGGGAAGACATAATCACTACCGCTACTTGGTGTTTAAAGTGTTGTTTGTTTAAATATTATGGCTCAAGCACTGTAGCTCTGAATTGGATAATTTTCTTTCATTCTCTGTAGTTTGTTATCTTTTTAGGGTTTTTCATGTTCCTTACTCGTAATTCTCATTATCAAAAAAAAAAAAAAAAACCAGTGTCGTGTTAAAGATATTATACTCTTGAAATCATTATTCACAAGCCTATGAATTTAGAAAAAAAGTCGATTTCACTTATTATAAACAATATAACATTAACGAGCGTTAATTTGAAAGAAAGCGTAGAGAATACTTAAAAATAATTACCTAAACATGTTTCCACTAAATTTTAACTCTACAAAGTATATTGTTATTTTTCAGACCATAAACTTTTTGCATTGAGTAACTTTGTTTTATTTTTATCGTAGGGTTTTTAGTTGGATATATGAAATTTAACTCTGTAAAGATTTTTCAGTATATTTACTCTGATTACCTTTGAGTTTTCTCTTGCTTTGTTAAGGGTAACATTATGGTAATAATAGTATCAGACAGATGGTACCTCAAGAAACAATTGTTATAGAATAGGTTGAATAAAATCTTTCAGAACTTCCTGTTCATTTAAGTTGCAAAGATATGAAGTCTAATGTCCCCAAGGGGTGGCACAGCGATTAAAGACTTGGGCTTTGAAGGTTTACTCCCTTTAAGGTCCCAGGTTCGAGACTCACCTGTGACAATATTCCTTCGATGTCTCTGGTGCCTGGCCTAGGGACGGGCGTGGTTACCCTTGTTTCAAAAAAAGATATGAAGTCTAATGAAGTAGAACATATGCAGTGGTTGTGGTACTGACTACTGAGACCTAGACTTGTTATAAAAATGATAAATGTGTTCGCTATTACTCTGTAAAATCTTTAAATGATTAGTTTATTTTGGATGGTCACTTATCACATCTGCTATGCCTACTTATTTATCTAGTTTAATCTTTAACTTCTCTTTCTTGTTCTCTTTTTTTCCTTGTATATTTACAGCCTCCACGAACAAAGCATTGCCATGATTGTGATCGATGTGTACTTCAGTTTGATCATCATTGTGTTTGGCTTGGGACATGTATTGGACAGGGAAATCATTGTCGATTCTGGTGGGTTTAAAATTTAGAGATTTGACTAATAGTCAACCTCATTAAATTGATTGTTTTGGTCGTACTTTTTGTGTGAATCTGTTGTGCATTACTTAGTGTTTTTGTATGTAATATGAATTGCATGATGCATAATGCATTGGTGTTAAATGTCCTTCATTTAAGGTCTGATTCACTACAAGCTTTGGTATGTTGTAAAAAAAAGCCATGGATTCAACTAGATAGTTATGGGGTAAAAAATTCATGGGCCTTGAGGAGATGATGAATTTTCTACAAGTTTCTGAACTTTCGGATGTTAGTATAGTATGTGCTGCAAAATGTCGACTAGTTTTGCATGAATGATTCTGTGTATTAAATATCTGGTGGATAGTTTTGCACGAATAATTCTGTGTGATTTGATTTTGTTCAGTCCTTCAGTCTGATTGTGTTATGTCAAGACTCAAGATGATTATTGAAATTGTATGTATTTGATGATATGTTTTAGGTTGCACAAATTGTTCCAAGTTCCTTTGAATTAAAGAATATTAATATTACTACTACTGGTATTTACTCACGGATATAAAAAATAGAACTATTGGACTTCAATTTGATTGTTGATATGTCCCTTAGGGATAGCGCGGTGGTCGAAGGCTTGAGTTTTGAATGTCACTCTTCAAAGTCTCAGGTTGAAGATTCACTTGTGACATTAATTTATAGACACCTCCTGTGTCTCCATTCCTTTGATGTCTCTCTGGTGCCTAGCCTAGGGACGGACGTGATTACCCTAGTTTCTAATTTTTTTTTTTAAAAAAAGAAGAAATTGATTGTTGATTTATATTGTTTATTGTGTGTGTTTTTTTAGTAGAAATATTTTAAGATATTGCTCTTACAAAAGATAGTTTTGCTAAAACTTAGGTGGTACATTTTTGAGGAGACAGCTTTATGCTTGTGGACCGGTATATTGTTCATTTCATACCTCAAGGCGGATATAGTGCGGGCTTGGTATGGTATCCTTCTGATGCATCGATTGAATAATATTTTGTAACTACTGTCGTAGTATTTTATGGTTTATTATTCCATTATCGAATCACCAAAAATAATGATTGATAGGAATCTTATCCAAAAAAAAAGACAATGATAGGAAAAGTAGAAGCTGATAGGTTTGATGTGCTGCGTGTGTTCAGTCATCTCAAACCATGAACTTTCTAAGATCTTGACTGTTTATTGTCAGGTGGAAGAATGCAATTGTAATTATGCTGCTGATTACTTTGTCGATTGCTTTGATTTTTCTACTACTCTTGCTTCTATTTCATAGGTACTGCTGATTTATCCCGATACTCCAGCAGGACGAGCTTCTAAATTTAGTCGTTATGACTCATGACTTTGTTTTGACATTGTGTCTTTTTGCAGCTATCTTGTTCTTACGAATCAGACTACGTATGAGCTTGTGAGACGTAGGCGAATCTTTTACTTGAGGTTTGCTCATCTCTTTCCTTCTCATGAAGAAGCTTTACAAGAAATCCATTACAGAAAAGTCTCATTCTAATTCGTATAGCATATCTGTCCATGGCATGTTATGTATTAGACATCCAAGATATTAATGCTTTGTGTTGGTTGATATAATTTAATTTACCCTAATCCATCAGCTTAGGCTTTTGGATTGATTGGTGGTTTAACATAATTTAACTTGGTATCAGAGCAGGAGGTGAGTTCGAATTCCTGCCAAGTCGTTTCCTCCCCAATTAAAATTAAATTTTATTTGTAGGGCATTTCTCAAATTTCAAAGCCCATAAGTGAGGGGGAGTTTTGGTTAATATAATTAGGGAAAAGTGCACAAACAACCCCTAAACTATGTTGTTTGTAACAATTACCTCCATAAACTATCAATTTGATCAATTACCTCCCCTCAAATTTAAGAAGTGTTGCAATTAACTCCAATGTCAAAATTGAGTGAGAAATGAGAAGGGCAAAGTTGTCTATCTTAAATAAATATTTTTTTTTATCTCCTTTACTCAACCTCCATTCTGTCTCACCTTCCAAAACCTCCATTTTTTGTTTTTTTAATTAACTTAATTCTTTCATTTATGTACTTTTCCCACCCATCAATGGCAGCCAAACCCTTTGCCTTCATCTTCTTCTTATTGGCCTTTCTGAAATTGAAAAAAACTTCAACCAACTTGTCGGTTTCCACCCTCCGATCTTCCCCCGCCGTGGACTCTGCAGCGCCGCCGTCGCCGCCGTTCTTATCCTCTGAATTAACGCCTCTTTATTCCCTTCCTCCGCCAAAATTTCCCCCAATTGTTTGGTGTCAATTACAAATTTGACCCCTCTTCAAAAAAAAAGGAAAGAAAATTACAAATTTGACCCTCCAAATGCTTTCTCCGGCCGGAAGCACTTCCAGATGCTCTGCCGTATCAGAGCTCTTTGACGGCGGCCGGCCTCTGGCGTCGCTCTGAAATTTCTCTGCTTCTCGGGAAAGGGGCAGGAGAAAGTAGGATTTTCTGGCGTCGAGGGGCTTGAGGTGGGTAACGGAGAAGAGAGATTGGGTTGCCGGAAAACGCCATAGACGCCGGGAGGGTAGTTGTTGAGGATTTGATCGACTTGTTTCGGGCTTCGGAAGTTGATTATGTTGCCGGAACCGGTTAAGATTCTGATGGGTTTTTCGCAATCCACAGCCATTCCTGTGGTTTTATTTCAATTTTGAAGTCGTTGCTTCTGAGAATAAACCCACGAGTTTCATTGTTTCAAATATTTCTCATACTTCAAACCAAAATGAGCTTTGCTACTAGTAATGGTAGGTATGAATGGAAGTTTTGGAAGGTGGGACATAAATGGAGGTTGAGTAAAAGAGATAAAAAGACATTTGTTTAAAATGACAGCTTTGCCCTTCTTATTTCTCACTTAATTTTGACTTTGGAGTTAATTGCAACACTTATTAAACTTGACGGGAGGTGATGGATCAAATTGATAGTTTAGGGAGGTAATTGTTACAAACACCATAGTTTAGGGATGGTTTGTGCAATTTTCCCATATAATTTAAATTTATCCCAATCCATCAGCTTAGGCTTTTGGATTGATTGGTGGTTTAACATAATTCAACTCTGGATGAGCCATTTACATTAGTAGCAATGACAGGCTGGTTGGTTATTTGCAGGGGCATTCCTGAAAGAGTTTATCCCTTCAGCAAAGGAGTTTGCCATAATTTGTATGATTTCTGCTGCCATAGAACACGCGACTATCAATTGGAATCACTGCCTTCGGCTGAAGTACTAGAAGAGCGATCGAGGCCGTACACGTGTTCAGATATCACGAAGTGTAGATGCTGCTGATTTGGACATCAGGAGGTGTGTAGATGCTGCTGCCTACTTATTACAATGTACCATTTGCTTAACATTCTTTCATGTCATCACTAGGTTGTGGTGGTTGGTGTGGGGAGAAGCTTGCATGTCACTTTGATTTTATTCTCCCTTGATTGAAATAGCTGCAGCATAATTAGCTTAGGTAAAACCTGGTTTCTTCTGGTGTAAAATTGTCTGTGGGTGGTGAAATAGAGATGCTTTAGGATCCTGTTTAAACTTAGCTTTATGGACCATGTTACAATTCTGACTTTCTCAAAGCATAAAATTTTGATTATTGGCGCAACCATATAGATTATCTTGGGGCAACCAACTGAACCAAAATGTTTGGTTTAGCAGATCATTCATTTGAAAGGAAACGTTGGAGATTTAAATCCTGACTTCAAACTTAAAGAAAACAATGTTTTTAACAAAACAGTTTAGTTTTAATTGCAAAATTACTGTAAGGAGATGAATAAACAATCTAATTGATTTAGCTTTGTTCTCTTTTTCATAATTGAGAGGTTTTAGCTTATCCATTTCAACTATTGTTCTGAAATAAACCATTTGACTTAAATATTTTTTATATTCAAAGTTCTCTTGAACACTAGATTATTTAATGATGATTTATTTGATTTTGTCGAAACGAAATTATGATGATAGGATCTAAAATACTTTAAGAACAATATATTGAAATATGGAAAGATAGAAATGGGTATATAAGATAACTCAAGTTTAAATAGAACTGGAAACATCTATTTTCTCTCTAGAGAATCATCTGCATTCAAAATATGCATACTTTTTTTCTTATACAACCTCTCTATTTATAACTAAAATTCTTAACAAAATCTAACTATTTTATTCATATGACCCTCTAAACTATTCTTATTTCATCTAAGGCTCAATATGATGATACCAATTCATGATGATTTATTTGATTCGGTGACTCAAAACGAAATGATTATGATTATGCCTTTTTTTTTTTTTCTTTTGAAAACATGATTATGCCATTAACTAATCTTATTTCACTAGAGTTTGGTTGGTTCCGGTTCATTAGGTCTGGATTTCTTACTACTCTAGAAAGGAAGAGCCAATGTATATCTTAAACCACCATCTCCCCATTCAAAGCCTTCTTTGTACATCAGGCATGATAAACTCATCAATGTATCACAAATATTTTTGTAAATTTGCATTGTGAACATTAATCAAAGCTTTCTTTACTAACATAGTTGTCTGGTTTGGCGTTATTCCATTTCTACTCTACGGTCACGAGTTCGATCATGAAATCGGTATTTGTAATCTCCTTTCTCTCAATTTATACTAAAAATCGTGGTTGTCCCTTGAAGATAAGGTAATGTAACACAACTGACAAGTTTTAAGACAATCCACAAAAAATTGCAAGAACATTCTCCCTTGCCAGCTTTGTTAATCCTACACACAATTTGATTCATCAAACTTTATGCGTGGGATTATAGCTATGTCTCCCATAAGCCATCTTATCGTAATGTGTATTTACATTCCTTGACCCCACCAAAAAGAAAAAAGAAAAAAAAAGAAAAAAAAAGGAAACTAATACCATTTGAGGTTAAGAGATTTAAACCCTTACCATTTTAGTCATCAATCCATACATTATATTAGCATTGATTCTGAAATTCATATTAATTTTTCAAATCAACAATAATTATGTTGAAATTTTGATATTAGTTTATGGAGTAAAAATTAAAATTGATATTCTTATGGAAATAAATATAAAGTTTTGAAATAATGACTCCAAAGTTGTTTTTATTATAACTACAATTTATGTGGCATATAGTTCCATCAGCATTTAAAATGTATTAATTTCGAACTTTACAACTCTTTATTGTACTAGAAACAAGATTATAGTTTATTAGTAATTTTTTTCCACGAAATAATAATTGCAGACATGGACTCCATTTCTAGAAATTTTATTTTCTATGAATAATTCAAATCTAGAAAATGTTGACGGGTAATCTATTTTTTTAGTACGAAGGATTTTGTTTCCTTGATTCTCCTCCAAATCTTTCGTTCTGGATTAGTCCACTCTTTAATGATCTTGTTCTTAGTCAAAGTTTTTATTTAGTTGGTATAAGTCTAATAAAGTTATGTTTGTCCCGTAGTAGGATATGTTTGATAATTAGTTTAGATTATGTTTTAAAAAAAAAACTAGTTTAAATTAATAAATCTATAGTTTTTTTAGTTGGTTTAGAAATTGAAACTTGTTTAGTCTAGATTATGAGTGTTAAAGTAAAAATGATATTTTTTGAGGAAAATATCTAATATAACATCAATAGAACCGCATAAATTTATTTACAAATAAATAAATATTAAAAGTATGTATATTTGTGTAGTTGTAATGATGTCACACGGATAAATGGTAGAGTTTTCCAACACTCATGATGTGTTTTTATGGGTAGGTGAAGTTTTCCTAAATTTTTTTATCAGGTGGGCTTCTACATAGTTAAAGAAAATTTTATGAAAGATTTTTTTTGGAATATTTCTATCAAATGGAGGTTGGATCAACTCTTTCAAATTTCGATTTAAACTCATAATCTTATTCAATCATATACCTATATTTTGATTGACATATCTTATCCGTAAAACTATACTTGAATTGAAATATGTGAAAACTTTTTTGTGAGAGCTTGATTTAAACGAAACTTACTTGAATTGAAATATGTGAAAACTTTTTTTTTGAATTCAACAATATTTGGAGTAGAAGATCTCAAACTCTAATATTTTTGTTTTCAAATTAACTGGAGCTTTAATTTGTTCTTTTTGGGAGCCAAAGTATATTTTGAACATTATTCGAACAAGAATGTTTTAAAAAGGACCGTTACTTCATTTTAGACAACTTAAAACGACTTTTAACACCATATAATTCTAATCTCAAATTTTTGATGAGACACATGTTTTAACCAAATTAAATTGTACTAATTTTAGGGTTTTTTTTGAAGTTCAACTATCTTGTAGTGGAGAATTATCTTCTATCTATTTTTTATGGAAAGGATAAAATCAAATAACTAATCCCATACAAATCAATACAACTATCTTCCAAAGCGAAACCAATATCAAGGAAGAGATTCCCTCTCCAAAAAAACATCTTATCCTTCGAAAAGAGATGGGATCCAACCAACAAAAGTAGTCATCGAAAACATTGCTTAATCAATAGATCAACTATCTTGTTGCACAATACCTAAGGAAGCAATTAAATATTTGAATTTAGATCTTCACACTGTGAGCTTTGGCTGGCCTTTCCAATCGCGAACCACTCAACCAATACTACTCTCGGCAGCATTAGCTCAATTATATCTTCTATCTTAAATAAGTTAAAATGTGTTAAAAATGAAGTATAGATCAATTAAAACATTCTGTTATTCTTTAAAAAAGAAAAAAGAAGAGCGTTCAAAGTTCATCGCCGGATTTGGAGAAATCACAATGCGATAGAATTCAGTGACTAATTATGTTCAGAAGACAAACTCTGGTATGAACCATTTCCCTGAACAATCCCTCTGTTCCACCTTCAATCCTCTCAATCTTACACTCCAATCCCTGCAATCTCTCTCCAACGATCCATTCAATCTTCTCCTTCGATCTGAACTGTAGCCCGTCAATCGCCATGTCCAGATTCTCCAGCTCGTTGTTCCCGGTCATTGCCCCCTTCTGCACGACCCTCGACACCAATGCCCATCGGCTAGGTTTTGGCCTCCGGTGCGCCGCCACCGCCAGGAAGGACACCAGGGAGCTGAACATGGAGGACGTCACCGAGCTTGCTTCTCTCACCACTCTGATCACCGCCGCTGCCACTTCGTTTTCTATCTCAAGAGGACTACATCCGGCGGTGTGCTCCATTTCTCTCAGCGACGCGATCGATTTCTTCAACCTTTCGTGTCGGATCCTCTTTCTGGAGCAGGCATATGCAGCGATGCTGTTTTCAACGCCGGAATCTTCGTACTTGCTTCGCCGGATCGCCGATTGGAGTTCCCGAATGCTTTCCTTGATCGCTAATACAGCGTCTCTCGTGCTGTCGCAGATATCCAGCAATCTAACGGAGCCATCGACCAATTCCTGAACATAAGCTTCACCTCGGTGGGAGGCTAGGGCTTGTTGGGGGAGTGGCAGGTTCAGAACCTCGTTTATGCATCGGTAGAGCTCAACCAGGCCGGAGAGACTGCTGCAAATCGGCTCAATGCTTGACAAAGACCATGAGTCCAAGGATCCAAGCTTGGCTAGCTCTTCCTCGACACGAATCGTGGATGGATGCGATCGGGCCGGTAAGCTTATGCTTCTAACTCTGTAACGACTCCAAGGTGTTTGTGAAAATGCCATCATGGCTATATTTGTTGTTATAAGATTATAACCGTTTAAAGGGTCTAGTGTGGGAATTTATGGATGAAATCTGGTGTTTCCCATCACAAATTTATATAGGTAGAGAGAGTCAATAGAAAAGTGGGAACACTTTTGGGATTTCAATGTACAGAATTGGGCATGTGAAGGCAGGCAGGAATTATTCAATGATGTGGGTTATGCAGTCACATCTTTTGCCGGCTGAAAAGTTGATATTAAATTGGCATTATCCAAGTCTCCATATTGAATGGAACTTGATTTTGTTTCTTTATGGTTGCGGGATAAGTGGTTTGCCATCCCTTTATTTACATTCCCCGTATCTCCACCGCCACCACCACCGCCACCTCAGCTTATTCATGGTTGAACATTGAAAGTTGGAAGTACAATGGCGTTGTAAATTGGTAGACATTAAACTACCCTATACACTCAGGACATGATTTTGTTTAACAATGGTAGTCTGCTTTTTCTTCTTTTGCTATTGTTCTTCATGTTTTATAGAACTTTCAGGCTGTTTTTATAGAGAAAAAAGGGTTCATCAACCATCGTGGAGTGACTCAATTGGTCAAAGAGGACTTTAGAGTACATAAAGTGATGGGTTCAATTCATGGTGACTACCTACTTAATGTTGTAGATAGTCAAAGTTGATGTGACATTAGTCGAGATGCGCGAAAGTTGGCTTAGACAGTCACATATATCAAAAAAAAAAAAATGTGAAATTGATTGACCTTGCTTGAAAAGGTGTGCTCTCAAATTTCTAAAAGTTATTGGGCTGCTGGTCTTCACGGGATATTGCTGGAGAGTCATAAGATCTTGTAATGTTTTATGGGTAGGGTAGATTTTGGTGGTGAAATGGGTTAAGATAGTAAATTTGAAAGGATTGTGGGAGGGATAATGGGGCCCAAATTAGATGGATTGGCTGTGTTTGTAAAGGAGTAGAGGCATATGAGTTATTAATCAAATCATGTTGCAAATGGCAGCTGGTGATCAAAGACAACTTATCATGCAAATGATTGGAGATAAGAGCATTTGGTAGCTAGTCACGGGAGAACTCTACAATTAATGTTAATTAAACTAGTGATTGAGAACGGAAATGTCTATCAGATTAGATTGTTATACAAATTTAGCCTCTGTCTAGTCACACTATTCGTGCTAATTATGAATGATTTATTTCTATTTCGTTATAATTTATTCACATGTCTTGTCGAGTAACCATATCAGTTGTTTTTCCTGAATAACCACATTAGTTATTTTTCCTGTTCGACAGTATTTCGTACAAAATTTTGTCAAACTCTCATCCCCACCTGAATATCCATATTATTGTGAAGAAATGATTTTCATATACATTTTGGCAGGTGTCAGTAACTTAGACTTATTAAGATTTCATAGAAGAGAGCCACTTGGGATTGGCATTTGAGGAATATGGTTGGGTTGGATAAGGTACTAGGCCCATTCCAATTCCAATTGTCTTCTATCTAGACGTCTAAGCCCATTGGTAGTCTCAGTTTGAAGGCTGGCTACGCTACGCTGGGATCTCTTTGCTTGGTGACGTTTAAGATATTCACCAACCAAGCCTCTCTGCACTTGATTGTTGAACTAGTTTGAAGTGTACGTATTAAATTAGGAATTCAGTTTTCATTCTGCGACCACCTACCTAGGAATTAATTTCCTACAAGTTTCCTTGGCATCCAAATATTATAAGGTCAGGCGCAATCAAAGTGCGCGAAAGCTAGTCCGGACAGTCACATATATCAAAAAAAAAAAAAAAATTAGGGATTCAGTCTTATTTTTCTAGTCTTCACCTATTCTACTACCTTTTTTCATATTCGTGATTGTCCAAAGATATCCACTTATGCCCACTCTGAATATTTTTACCAAACAAACTGACTGTACTTTAGAAAACTCAAAAGAAATTTATTCTTAAACTGAGCGATAAAACAAGGATATTTCATCATTCTACCTTGTTTTATTTCTGGTGGTTTAACCTTTTGAGAGATTCGTTTTGCTCATATAGATAGTTCATAGTTGTGATAGCTTTAAGTTTTAACCTCTAGTTATCTTAAGGTTCAATTTTCAGAAGACAATTTTAGTTTGATAGTGACAGCTCACCTACCAAAAACTCCCATATATTTTACCTCTGTCGGAAAAGAATCTCTCAATTTGAAAAACAATTATCCAAATTCTATAAAGCTTCATAAGGTAAATATATATTATATACCCCTTCTGTACATTTAAACTTAACCAACAAAATGAAGGATTATCTCAAGTACCATCTCAAGCACTGGTACTTGGTTAATCTTGATAAAATGAAGTTTTGAGATTTAATATGACGTATTGAGTCCAATTCATCCCCGTCTGTTTAACCTTTTTTTGTATAGTGATTTAATCAAAACACAAAAGAAAGTGATGAAACAAGGACTGATTATCCAAAGACTAAACTATTCATCTCATTGGATCAAGAACAAATAGAACATCATAATCGTATTATGGACATGGAACTCAAGCTAAATATCCCAGTGATGGATCCCTAAAAGATGGATGCCATCACAGGATTCAGGGGTCAAACAAAATCAGCTATGAAAATAAAATACAACTCTATTGAGAGATTATGTTCAACAGAGAGGCTCTTGATTTGATCAATCTCCTGAACACACCGTCCAAGCCACTCTCAATTTCTCGTGCCGCCATTTCCAAACCCTCCAATCTTCTCTGAGCAATCTGCAACTTCTCAGCTTCATTGTTTTCAACTGCAGAGCTCAACGCCATATCCACCTTCTCAAATTCGTTCAATCCACTGTTTGACTCGCAGGCAATCACCACTCTCTTGTGCACGGAAGCCAGAGACCAACCGCGAGCTTTCGGCCTCGTCAATGGCGTCAAGTACAACAACACGGATTCGAAGACGGAGCTGTTGATTGAGCAAGCTTGTCTCAGCACTCCAATCACAGAGCTCAGGTGATGATCTTGATTCTCCATTGGGGACAAGTTGGATTTCTCATTCATCTTCTTCATTGACGTTATTAACCTCTTAGCTTCTTTCTTCATCTTTTTTCTGTAACAGGTGTAACCAGCAATGGTGGTTTTAATGGTGGAATCTCGTTTCGTCCGGCGAACCGCGGAACTAAGAGCTCCAACATGTTGTTGGGCTTCCAAAGCCATATCCTTTGCTAAGCTGCAAACATCCAAAAGCTTCATAGAAGCATCCAACAAGTGTTCCACCAACTGTTTGTGTTGGGGAGAAGATAGAATCTGGTGGGTTGACCCCATTTGAAGAAGCTCATGAATGGAGTCATACAAATCCTGTAATCCCAAAAGAGCAGCACAAACAGAAGAAGATGAAGAAGAAGAAGAAGATTCCCATGTCTTCATCTTCTTCAACTCCTCCTCAACTTTGACAGTACTGGGATGTGGTCTAGAAGGCAAACTAATAGACCTGACATGGCACTTGGTAGCCATTGTTGACATAAACTCTTTTTCTCACCAAATTAGCCAGAAGCTGAAACTCCCTTTGCTTCTTCTTGGTGGGTTCTGTTAGTGCATACATATATATATATATATATATATTATGATTAGGATGTTGCATGTTTAGGCAGCATTTGAATTTGGGGATTAGTTTAGTGTGGAAATTTAAATGTGGAAAAGTAGAGTCATAGAGGTTGGAGATTCTGGTGCTGCCACATAAGCCCACATCACCAACTTTTAAGTTTTAAAATAAAGTTTGTTTGTGAAATAAAGCTGAGTTGCACACCTACCAAGGGCAGCGCCTACCTGTGCTGTCTCTATGCGCACATAATTGGGAGCAAACTATGCTCTTTATCTTTCCACCCTCCGATAACAAATTTTATTTTCGTTTTCAAATTATTATTAGGGGAATTTGCATGTATATTATAATAAGATAAAAAAATTATATAAATAGTAACTTTTTGAAAATATTTGTAAATATAGTAAAATCAGATTTATAGACTCCATCGATAGTGTCTAATAGACTCCATCAATAGACTCTATCAATAGCATCTGATAGACTCCATCAATAATGTCGGATAGACTCCATCAATAGTGTTTAATAGAGTCTATAAAAAAAAAGTTGCTATATTTGCAATATTTTTAAAAAGTTGCTATAATTCTAATGTAGAGTAAAAAATTTGCTATACAGTGCAAATTTCTTTATTATTATTATTATTATGTTTTTTCATTCGTTGAACAATTTACTCAATTAAATTATTTTATAGGATATAATATCTAATTCTAAAATATTTAAATTAACATAAAATTTGTAACAAAATTATTTTGTAGATAAATAGTTATCTTACATTAAACTCACAAATTTAAACTCACAATTTGTTAGTATAATGAGTTTTATATTCAAAATCGATTTTTTTGCATGAGAATTTTTATAGAGCAAGCAGGTGCAATGCAATTCAATGCAATGGAATACACTAATTTTGAATTTTTTGGTTAGCCATTCTTTTAAGTGAAAATTATTGGCGTTAATTCAATAAACTTTTATATTTCATATTTGGGTTAAGCTCAATTGATTATTTTATTATTTTTAATAGACTATTTTTTACATGCATATGCATATATTTAAATCTCATCATGATTATTAACTTATTAGTTATTAAGAATATTACTAATTTTATGAAATTGATCTTATTAGTTATCAAGCATATTACAAATTTCTCACCTCAACTTTGATCCATTCCATGTTTCTCTCAACAAACTAATGCAACTTCACCTCATACCATATTTGCATGTTAATACTTAAAAAAAAAAAAAAGCAATAGGTTAATGTATATATTGATCTTTGTTTTCTTAACCTAGTTTTTTTTTTTTTTTGAATAATATTACTATCATTAACCGAGCCAAGAACGGTGCAACACTTTACCCAAAAAAAAAAAAAAAAAAACCAAACAAACCATTTTGATTTTGATCCACAAGTCGGAACAAAACTAAAATTAAATCTTTCCTGATAAGCCATTAATAAAAGAAATGTTTAAGAGATATGAACGTGCGAGACGGTCCTCTTACACGTAGGAATTCTAGTTCCCAAAATGAGAAGCCTATACGCTAATATCAACGACAAATATGTTGATTTTTTAGAATAGTTGAGGATTAATCCAATAATCATGATGTTCACTAAGGTACATGAATCCGCCAAAGAACAAGAGGGAAGCTTCATACTCGGAGAAGATGGAAGCTTACCCACAATAAGACTCCTATTCAAAATCCTATAAAAGTTTCCTTTATCGAACAACACAAAAAAAACCAACCCAATAAGCCAAAATAAACCAACCTACGCTAAAAACCATAAAAAATACAAATATTAACAATAAGAAAAACCCCAACAAAACCCATTAGCAACAAAAAGGTGGCCCTAAACCCCAGGACAGCTACACCAAATGTCAAAGAATAGGTTAATGCATATATTGATCTTTGTTTTTTAACATAAATTAACATGTAGCTTCTAACTAAAGATTGCAAATTAAAATCTTCCATCAATATTGTTGTACCCAACAATGATGACAAAATAATTTGTGTTTATTTATGCACTATTAGTCTTTTTCTTTATTTAAAAAAGTAAGAATGGGATATTGGGAATCTTTATTTTTCTTAGGACAAAGACAAATGAGATATTTAATTGATAAAGGTAGGGTGTGTGGTGGTAGCATTGACAATGACCTCAAAGAAGTTCAAGCCAGGCGTCAGCATTTGCGATTATCAACGTTACCCATTTGCTCTTTTCTTTTTCCCTTTTTAAAGTTAAATGTACCGACGTGTATGGAGGAATCAAAAGGGATTATAATCTTCTAAATCTTATTTGTTTACTAATCAAATTTTCAATTATTGTACTCCCTTTCTTGTAATTACGAAATACTTTAACACATCTTTTTCTAGATAATGTGCACGCATGATTAATTTATCCTTTCATTTTTTTTTTTTTTTTTTTGAGAAATCTTTCATTTTGATGTTGAGTAAATTAAGTAATATGAAATAGTGAAATGGTAATTAATATCTCACTTTTTCTCTTGGAAGGAAATAAAAAGTTCTAAGTTTGAAGACTATCGTGGACAAGGTTTTACCGATGAATACGAGTAGTAGCTATCAACATTAATATATATTAATGACAAAAAAATAGTGAATTCAAACTCCACCCCTAAAACTCTAAAAAAGGAGGAAAAAATAAAGTTCTATAAAGAGTAATAAGAAGGTGTTTGGTATAAGTATTAAGTTAATTCATATTAACTTAATCCCTCTAAATCGTGTTTGATGGACGGATTAACTTAATTCCTCTTTCACGAAATCCAACAATAATCCCTATATATTCTCTCTCTCCCTCGTTTTTCAAAATCATCTCTAATTAAAATTTTAAACAATCTGTTCAACTTTAAAAATTAGATTTAAAAGTTTATTCAAATTATTTTTTAGGTTTTATATTTAATTTAATATATATTTGT
>JBBMEF010000025.1:6896819-6912819 GCA_037832685.1 Sicyos baderoa
TAAATAGTAAAAAACTAAAAAAAGCCAAGTGAAATGTGAAATCTGAAAACAAAAAACAGTTATCAAACATGTTTTTTAGTTTTTAATTTTTAAAAACAGAAAACTGAAATGAGTTATCAAACATATATTCTTTTTATTTTTCAAAACAAAAAACCAAAAACCAAAAATAAAAAACTAAAAACAAAAAACGAAAAATGAAATGGTTATCAAACGGGCCCTGAATGACTCATTTTTAGTTTCTATGAGTTATTTTATTTAATTTACTTTCTTATTTTTTTTTAAAATTTAAATCTATTTACAAATTAAAATAATTATTTCATTAACATATTAAAATTTTAAATTAGTCTAATCATAATTTTAATTAAGTATGTAATTAGAAATTTTATTGTCTTAAAAATTAAAAGAGAGTTTTATTGAAATGTTAATATTCAATTTTGAAATATAAGTATTAAATTAAAACCAGATCCCAAACTTAAGAATTCATTACTATTTCTTTCATGGGGTTTCTCCATTATCCATATATTTATGTATTAAAAAAATCTAAAAAATATTTTAGTGTAAGCACAATAACAATGCCCAGTACTATATATTTTTACCCTAGGTTTTGCTAAATGTAATTTCTTTTAAAAAAAGAAACTATAAATGTAATTTTTTCTAAAATCTTTTGTTATTAATCTATTTTATTTTTAAGTGTTGCTATTTGACTAAAAACCAATTTAGTCATATTTGTTTTGAATGATTTTAGTATTATAATCAATTAGTATATAATTGAAATATTAAAAACAACCAGTTTTGAACTTTTTGAGTGAGGGTAACATATTTGAAAACTAATTAATAAATACTATGACAAATTTTCATTTTTCCAAATTAGATGATCAGATGTGTTTTCGAGATAAAATCTTTTTTTTTTATAACTAATATTAGATAAAATTTAAATTCAATCGGTTAAACTAAGAAAGATTCGAGAGAAGAGATAGGACACCGATATAAAATGGTTCAGACTAGCGTACTCCACCGTTTAGAATGTCAGAAGACCACTTTCACTCATAATTAACATTCAAGAACTCTCAATTCGGTGTCTATATATGATGCTTTGTATACTAGCACAATCACACACCCACAAATTGGTTAAGTTAATCTAACCTCACAACTAATCCAACATTCATCTAAACTCAAATACAATTGATATGTAATTCAAATTAATAGAATCTAATAGTCGATATTTGATTTCGATAAACTCTATACCATATTAGATAGTAATAGATTCTATGTCAAAATCAATTAATGATGAATCTATTATATTTTATAAATATAAAAAGTCTTCTACTGAACATCCATCATTCAAATACATTAAAAATAAAATGTTTGATTGAAGCTAAAAATGATTCATGTATAGAAATAAAATAATGGTCATAAAGAAAAGCATCTCTACAAAATAAACAAAATAAAAACTCAAATAAAGAATTCAACTATTGATTTAAATCCAAGCTTAGACATCCCACTCTAGTAAAAAAGGAGGCGCCCTCAAAATCTTTATAGATGATTTGATAATGGTCCTTTTCTTAAGGTCGAACATGTAAGTATTGTAACCTTGGCCGACACACGAATTCAAATCATGCGAAAAATAAATACAATTGCTCTCAAAACCTTCAAGTTCGGGAGTTGAAACGGAACTATTCAACCCCAAAACAAATGCATGATTCCCCAAGTTCTTGATCTCCACCAATCTCCCCCTCTCTTTATCCAACTTATGAACTTCGAAATCAACTGATTTTCGTATCGATCTTCCATTGCACCGCGTCCGAATACTATTCCCGTCTCGATTGATCAAAAGATCATCAAACGGGCCTTCTTGATCTCTTTCAACAAATCGACTTACCACGTAAAGCTCATCCTCGCATTCAACTAAATGTCTCATGTCACTTGAAACACGCATGGGAAGAGAAATTAGTACCAATTTCATAGACGAATCAAAGAAGTAAACTCTTCCTCGTCTATCAATCGTATAGATTTGGCGATGACAAACAATTGCATCATCATAGATGATGGAACCGTCACCAATGGATTTCCATTTTGAAATCAATTTGGTCTCATCCTCATGTTCCAAAAACCATAACCTTCCATCGAAGTCAAGATTTAAACTCATGTTTTTGTCCATTATTATCTCTTGGCCTATGCAAGCATTCGGAAACACTAGAAACTTTTCCATTGTTCGAAAACTAGAGGTTAGAAAATAGGTGTTTCCGAGTACACATGATTGGTAAACTTCTTGTATTCGAAAATCCAGAAAGTTCACTTCCTTTAGTTCGTTATTAGGTTTACTAAACAAAGAGATCGGCCGTCTCGAGTTCGAATCCGCACTACAGATCATAGCCAAAAAACCTTTGGAGTTTGAAGATTCATCATGGTCATCAATAGGATTGAAACTATAGATTATCCTTCGGAAAACCATAACACCATTATACATTACATTAAAAAAATGGGAAATATACTTATGGCGATCATGTAAAACGGGAAAACTCACCTTCCATTTAGGAAGAGAATCTCGCCATAATCGACACACGCTACGAAATCGGAGGACGTCGATGTAGGTTTCGAGGCATTGTCCGATGAGCGGCCAAAGTTCATCTTGAAGATCCGACCCTGATACTTGAGATTCTTCCATTTGAGCGTTGGAGTTGCTCATCTTAGACTCTTTCACACAAACCATAAGAGTCTTATAAATTGAGAGATCTTGGTTCGAGATAAGCGCTTAAACTAGAATATTCTTATACTTATGTCACATGAATGGGTCAATGTCCCAAATAGAGAGGCTCTGATTCTCTGATATTTTTTTTAAAAAAAATGTTATAAATAAATACCACTAAGATATTCTTTTAAGTACATAAATACTGATATTTACTAATCACATCAAGGCTCGGTAGAAGATTTGTTAAACGGGCTCTTTCAAAGTGTGATGAATCTATTTTATTTTTAGATGTTGCTTTTGACTCAAACAACTAATTTAGTCATATCTTTTTAGAATGATTTTAGTATATAATTGATTTGTTTATAATTTTAGAATGATTTTAGCATATATATAATTAATTTTGCAAAAGTGTTTAATTATGATTTTTTTAATATATAGTTCAGGATTAAGAATCATTATTATTTTTAGGGAAACTTTTTTTTTAAAAATCTATTTTTAAGGAAACTTGCAATATTATTTAAATCTAGAAAATAATCATAAATATAATCTCTTCTTAAAAAAAAACTAACAAGTATAGCATATTGATGAATATTGATTTTTATTTTATAATATAGTGTTTTTTTTTTTTTTTTGAGAAGATAATATTGTGTTGAATGTATTAATGATGTAAATATTTATCTATATTTATAATTATTTTGTGAGTTAGTTTTTTTAATTCATTAATTTAAATGGATTCTTTTAAATTTCCAAAATTACTATTTTTTTTAGTCTTTTGGACATTAACTTAAATTTAGTGTCTATATATCAAAATTGAAAGATTAACTTTTAGTTTTTATAATTACAAAATTGCCATGACAAAAGGAATAGATAATAATCTATTTGATAAGAACAATATGCTCATCACAATATATCACAACAAAATATGTTTACAATATTTGAGTATGTATAAGGTAGTGTGACAACTAACAAATGAATCTTGTACTAAAAAAGAAAATGAATCTTAAACTCCTGGTTTATTTGACTGCAATAAGGTCGAGTATGTAATAACATGCACCATTGGCAAATTTCAACCCAACCCACAAAAAACCAAAGCAACATTCTGACTAATGAAGTTCAAGTTTTCCTGTTCTTGAGAGCTTCAAAGCGAGCAGCAAGTGTGTCGTAATCAGGCAGCTTCGGATGAACACGAGACGAAGGTGGTACTGGTGGAGGATTCCGATCAGGAGGTCGATGAACACCTCCGCCAACTCCATCGTCCATTTGAGTTTCTTCTTCGCAATCAGATTCATCAAACTTTATGCCTGTAGGATTGTAGCTATATCTCCTGTAACCCATCTCAGAATCTGTCTCTACATTATTCCTGGTCTCTTCATTCTTCAGAGAGTGGCTCCTGCCAAAGCTCTGAGGTGGGGTTGATCTCTCTTCTCCGGCCTTGAATTGATGGTCCATGTTATGGGAGCCGGTTCGGGTAGAGTTAGCAGGAGAGCCTCCGAATCCGTGATCGTAACCCAAGTCTAGAGCATCCCGATGCAAGTCTTTGTTTGCCAAATAGGCAGCTGCCTGTGCAGCAGCAATAGCTTGCTTAGCTGCTTTTGCAGCAGCTTCTGCAGCTGATGCTGTATCTTGAAAGTGCATACTTTCATCCTCTCTATTGTTCGTCGTTCTGCATAAGAAACGCGACGACGACATTCGTTAAGCGAAAATGCTACTCACTCCTACAGATCTGCCTAATGGTTGATATTCCTTCCTTACCTTCTAATTGGAGATTTATCTACGGCAGATTGGCTTGGTATAGGCTTCACAGGTAAGCTCGAAGCGCTAACGAAAGTCCGAGGCCCTTCCTGTTCAAACAACAATGAAAAAGAACATCAGTAACACATAAAAAATTTACCATCCAAGGATAGGAAGAGAGGGAGGAGAATAGAACAGACAATAAGTTCTTCAGGTGGCTTTAGCAGCTCCTTCTCAGATTCTGTTGTATCCCATTCAATCTTATGCTCCTTGGCAATCTCCTTCATGATTTTCAGCTTCACTTCACCGGTCGGCGTTCGAACCGAGAGCTTGTCAATAAGCTGTAAAGCAAATGCAAGCAAGCAAGCAAACAATTCAATACAAATACAATCCTCTATGAAATGCAATGAATTTGTAAACAATGTGATTACCAGCCGATTCACTCCACAATTGGGTCTGAGATCAGTGGCAGCAGAAACAAAATCCTTTCCATATTTCTTCTCAAAAACATTCCGAAGTGCAGAAAGTTCGGGAATTTCCGAGCACCTTGGAGCTGCAAACATCAAACTAGCCACCCCTTCTTTTAGATCTGTTGGACATTGCCTGCAGCAATTGATATGAACATTCAACATCACAATAAAGTCCAGCCATTGAAGTAATCATTAGCATAACTCTACAAAAAATTTACCTTTGTTTTGCTATGATTGATAGTCTAGCAACAATCAACTCACAGAAGAGTTCAATAATCTCATTAGCAGCCAAAACATTCTGCTCTCTAATCACATGTTCAACCTGCAAACACAGAGCTATTCTAAACTTCATGTCTCTGATTGAAGCATTTCATATAAAACCATAGTCCAAAAACACATCAATTGAATCAATTTTAACTCAGATAGTGAATGACCCGTATTCGAGCTGTGCCGTCCTGACCGGACTGAAGGAGAAGAGCAATGTCGCGTCTCATCTGCTTCACCACCGCCTCCCGCTTGTTCCTCAGCAGCTTTATCCTCGCCACCGCCATTTTCGCTGCAGTTTTGCTGTCATCAAACCCCCAAAATGTTATGAATAAACTGAAAACAACAACTAAGAACTTAAGAAAAACGCACAAAGTTCACTAAAGTCAGCGAAACCTGATTAAGTCATCTCAACAACACAAAAAATCAGATTTTAAAAAAGGATCAATCCTAGCCTGTTTGATAACTATTTGTATTTTTGTTTTTAGTTTTTGAAATTTAAGTCTATAATAACTTTATTTTTCTTACTTAAATATCTAACTCTCAACTATATTTATAGAAACCAAACCAAAATTTGAAAACAAAAAAAAAATAGTTTTAAAAAGTTAGTATTCACCTACTTTCTTAAAGAAATATAGATGTATGGTAGGAATGGTGGAACACATTATAGTAAATTTGAGTGAAAATATGCTTAAACTTTAAAATCCAAAAACAAAAAATCAAATGAACCCATGAAAAAGGAAAACCCCATTTCTGAGATTAAGCCCTCAAATCAATCGCTCCATTTCCCCCCACATTTTAAAGCAAAGGGCTTTGTAAGAAAAGAAAAAACCCGAAAACCCATGAAAAAGGGAAACCCCATTTCTCAGATTATGCACCCATATCAATCGCTCCATTACCCCCCACATTTCAAAGCAAAGGGGTACGTAAGAAAAGAAAGAAAAAAAAAATCCAAAACCAATTACCATTTGGAGGAGTTGAAGCCGCATCGGAGGATAGATATGAATTTCTTGATAATTTTGATGGAACGAGTGGCGGCGTCGGCGGCGGCGCTCATTGCCGGAGAAAAAAAGGGTAGTAAAGAAAACGAAGAGCGGCGGTGTGGGACTGAAAGTGAAACGGTCTGTGGAAGAGAAGGGGACAATGAGAGCAATAAAAGAGGATCCTTTTGCGAGCTGTAGTGGGCCCCACTGCCACGCCGACAATTTATTTTGTTTATTATTTGTTTTTTGGATATAGCCGTTGGGAAGTGGGAGCGAACGGAAGAATCCGATGTAGCTTAGTTGGGTGGAGAGTGGTACACGTGGCCAAGGATTAACTTCCACGTAGGCATTATTGTTTTATGGGGATAAGATATATAAAATAATGCGCTCAATATGAGTTATAATCTATTTTTGTTTACTTTATTTTTTTATCTTTTAAATTTAAAACCAAATAGATTTTGATCTTTATGGGGAATATATGATGCATGATCTAAATATTTCGGTGAGTCAAATTTTCAATTTAGATTTTTTTTTAATAAAACAATTTAGATACCTTTAAATTTACTATATATATATATATATATATATAATTAGGTTCATTGACTAACATCACAAATTTTGGAGCTGAAATTTTCTTCTTTGAGGGAGATTTTTTTTATCCAATATCGTAGTAAGTTATCTTGTTATTTTATCGTGATTATGTTGGTGTTGTTGAGCTGTTGTGTTTATTTCAAATATATTATTTTAGGTGATTTTTATCAAATTTTTAATGGATCTCACTATTTTATGAAAAAAAGAAGAAAAACTTGCAAGATTAATAAAATGTAAAAAATAATTGTGGAAGTTTGAAAAAATTTCTTAATTTTTAGCCGTGGTTCGTGGATGGGAGTTTTAGATGGCTCTAAATAAGATGGCCAACAAAATTATACATCTCTTTATTTAAAATTAATGGAGTGTTTAGCTGCTCAATTTTCTGATGAGGAAATAGAAGGAGAGACCACATTTAAGATTCATTATATTTCAATTATTGTCAATGAAAAAGGAAAGAAATTGAAAATTGAAATTCCATTCAATCTTAAATTTATTGAGATTATGTTGGTTATATTCCTAATGTGGTGGAAGGGGTGGAGCTCGTTGAAGAAGATGCTCTATTGATTTGGAAAATAATCATGAGGTGAAGAATACTTTCATTGCTAAAATTGAGGAGCTGTTAGTGGAAAAAATCTTACCAATCGAAGGCTCATTCAAATTAAAACTTGGGTAAAATTTGAGAGGGATTTAAAATGTGTTCGAGTTTCAATTATGGGGCATTCTAATATTCGAGAGTGTCGTTCTTCATGATAATTTTAATGGAGCGTATTCGAGGATTGGGCAATTATTCGACGGTTCATTATCATACAAAAGTGGTCACACTTTCAAGATTTATTCTAGTACTTCTATTTAGTCTCTTAAAGTATTTTTGTTATAGTTTTTGGTGATGAGGCTTCGCATCAGGAGGTTCTGCTTCTTCATGTCTTTTAGTTATGAGCAAAACTCCTCCCCATAGGGATGTGGAGAGGAGCTCTACATTTGGCTTAGGTGACATCATTGGATACCACACAAAATTATGTTGTAAAAGAAAATATTGAAAAGTGTAAAAAAATTTGTGGCATCCAATGATGCCACCTAAGCTAAATGTAGGGCTCCTCTACGCGCGGTGGGAGGTGACAGAGGACGTGCTCGTACGGTTCAAAGAAGAGTATGATCATTCATGTGTAGAGGAGTTTTACTCTTTAGTTATTGTGGTACGAGGAGTTGATGCATAAAATAACTTCTGATTTAGTGATGAATGAGTGTTACCTTTGAAAGAGATTTTGTTCCTCTATGGTTTTGAAGCTCTTATTTTCTACTTTCGCTAAATTTTTGTTCCTCCGTGATTTTTATCATGTTGATAGTATTTATCCCCAAAAATTCTTGAAACGTCAACTAATGAAATATTGACTAGTTATTAACGACTTTTAAGCAGAGTTCTATCCATTATTTGTACAAAAACATCGATTCGAAAGGTGTCTATCATTTTGATAACCATTTAGAGGCTACACTCCATTAAAAGAGAGTGTAGTTGTTATACAGACTCAAAAACATTTGTTCAGAATCACAATTCACAGCCAAACATCATATACATATACATATATATACCTATAATTGTATGAAAAATCCAAGAACACAGCCAAATTTCATCGCCGGATCTCAATACAAGAAATCACAATGCGATCAAATCCACATTCAATCACTGGCTAATTATATTCAGAAAACAAACTCTGGTATGAATCAATTCCCTGAACAATCCCTCCATTCCTCGTTCAATTCCTTCAATCCTCAAATCCAAACCCTCAAATCTCTCTCCAACAATCGCTTGAATCTTCTCCTTCGCTTCCAAATGCACGTCCAGATTCTCCAACTCGTTGTTCCGGCTTCCGATCGCTCCTTTCTGCACCAGCCTCGACACCAATGTCCACCGGCTAGCTTTCGGCCTCGGCATCGGCACGGCGAGGAAGGACAACACGGAGTTGAAGATGGAAGAGGTAACGGAACTCGCTTCTCTCAACACTCTGACTACCGCCGCCGTCACCTCGTTTTCTAACAGTAGAGGAGAAACTCCGGCGCCGGCGGTGTGTTCCATTTCTTTGAGCGATGCGAGAGATTTCTTCACGATTTCCTGTTTGATCCTCTTTCTGGAACAGATATACGCGGCGATGCTGTTCTCGACGCCGGCATCTTCGTATTTGTTTCGCCGGATCGCGGATTGGAGTTCTCTAATGCTTTCTTTGATCACTAGCATGGCGTCTCTTGTGTTGTCGCAGATATCCAGGAATCTTACAGATCCATCCACCAATTCCTGAATCCAATTTTCGCATCTGTGTGTGGCTAGGGCTTGTTGAGCCAATGGCAGGTTCAGAACCTCGTTTATGGATCTGTAGAGATCCACCAAACCGGAGAGGCTGCTGCAAATCGCTTCAATGGTTGAGAACGATGAAGGATCCAAGGATCTAAGCTTGGCTAGCTCTTCCTCAACGCGAATCGTGGATGGATGCGATCGGGCAGGTAAACTTATGGATCTAACTCTGTAACGACTCCAAGGTGTTTGTGAAAATGCAACCATGACTATTTTGTTTGTTTTAACTATTTTTAAGGGTCTATAATGTGTTGTTTGCTATCATAGATTTATATACCCATTGAGCATGTGAAGGTGGACAAGGGTTAATCAATGGTGTGGGTTATGGAGTCACATCTTTTGCCGGCTTAGAAGGAATATTAAATTGGCATCTTCTAGTCTCCATATTTAATGTAACTTGATTTTGTTTCTATATGGTTATGGGATAACTGGCTTGTCTTCCCATTTACAATCCCCTGTATCTCCACCGCCATCACCGCCAATTCACTCTTATCCATGGTTGAATTGTAACTTGAAAATTGGCGGTACATTGGCGTTGGGAATCGGTTGCAATTAAACTAAACCTAGTCACCCCCTTTGGACACTGGTCATGATTTTGTTTAACAATGCTGGTCTTCTTTTTCTATTGTTTTTCGAGTTTTAGTTTGACTAGTTAAAAATTAAAAATTATAGTAAAAAACTGGTTTGATATGATTTTTTTTATATAGAAGTTAGAGTGAAAACCTTGTTTGGATGTAGATTTAAATTTGTAATTAAAAAATGAGTAATTAAAAATGAATAATTAACAATAAGTAATTTAAAAATGAGGAGTCATATTGAGTAGTTATAAATAAATGATGAGAAATAACTTGGTAGAAAAAACGAGTTATTTTTACTAATAAAAATGAGGAGTTATTTTGAATAGTTACAAAAAAATAATTTTGATGTAGTTTTTCAAGGAGTTACTAAATCCTCCTTAAATTTGGCAAATAAACACCCCCTAAGACTGGCTCAAGAGAGAAAAAGGTAAATCAAAAGTTGGTGTGTGTATATTTTTTGATATATATGAGTGTTTAGGTGAACTTATACACATTATAATTATTTTTACGGAACATATCATTTAATCTTATAATATTTAGATATCAAATAAATATTTAAAAAATTAATTTAAAAATGGGTGGCTATCATAAATTAAATGGATTAAGATTGTAGATCTTGGATTGAGAGAGGTGGAGCCCAAATAAAGATGGCTTGGCTGGCTTTGTAAATTAGTGGAAGCTTATGAGTTATCAATCAAAATCCTCCTGCAAATGGCAGCTGGTGATCAAAGACAACTTATCATGCATATGATTGGAGATATAAGAGCATCTGGTGGCTAGTCAATGGTGAATGGAGGGCTCTAGTGTTAACTCAACTGGTGGTTGAATATGGAAATGTCCATCAGATTAGTTAGATAACTAAAGAAGTGATACAGATTTTGTCTCTTTCTAGTCACACCTTCGTGTTAATTATGATTGATTTATTCTTATTTTGCTATAAACTTGGTCACATGTCTCGTCCAAACTTGAGTAACCATATTAGTCACTTATTATATTCCATAGTTTTACTTTTATAGGCTGTATTTTTACAACATTTTGTGAAACTCATTGCTGCCTAATTATCCTTATTATGGTATGTTTAGAGTCCCAATGTTCTGATTCATTGAACTTATTAGAAGATTTTGTACAATCATGTGGGAAGTGCTTTATTAGGACTTGATTATTTCGTTTTTTCCATTAATGACTCCATTTGATTACGCTAAAGTAGATATTTCATCAAATCTTGTGAGCTGCTGCTTACATAGATTTTTTTTTTTTTTTTTTTTTGGGTGGGGGTTCAAAATTTCTATTGTAGCATTGATGAAACTGGTCAGAGTAGAAGAGGACAAAGAGTATGGTAAAGAGATGATTTTGTCAAACTTCTTGGCTTGTATCAAAAAATGACTTTTTAAGATTTCATAAAACAGAGCCACTTGGCTTGGGCAGATTAGGAATCTGGTTGGGTTGGATAAGGTACAAGGCCCATTCTAATTGTTTTCTATGTAGACGGCGAAAGCCCTTTGATAGATTGGGATAGGCTTGGAGTCTCTTTGCTTAGAGAAGTATAAGATTTTCACCAACCAGCCCTTCACACTTCACTTGATTATTGAAGTAGTTTGAAGAGCATTATGGTAAAATTCTGTTGTAATGTGAGTGAAACCTTTAATTAGAGATTCAAACTTATTCTAGTAATCCTACCCTATTATCTTAACTTCTTTTAGAAGTAGAAATGTTTTAACTGTGCATTATACTTTGATTGAAAGATTTTTTCCTCTCAATAGATTAGATAGTTTTAGTGTGAAAGGTCGGTTAGTTTTAATGTGAAAGAGACAACTTTAGTTTGAGAAGGACAACTCAACTGACAACTCCCAAAAAGTCCCATGCTTCTAATGTTTACCTCTTGTTGAAAGATTCTTTCAACTTGGGAAAAAAACTCATTTTCCACAAATGAAGATTTATCTCAAGTATTATCCACCATCTTTCAACCTTTTGTACTAGATGTGATTTAATTTGATATGATGTATGGAGTCTAACCCTATCCATTTAACCTTTTCTCTATATAGTGATTTCATCAAAACACATAAAAAGGAAGTGATTAAACAAGGATACCTCATCATTATCCAAGACAACTATTTTTCTCATTGGTTCAAGAACAAATTTCACATAATCTAGTATGGACATGGGAACCCATGTTTAATTTCCCAGTGGCTGATCCCTAAAAATTGGATTGCCTTGCAGGATTCAGGGGTTCAAAATTGGAAATACAATACAGCT
Source organism: Sicyos baderoa (assembly GCA_037832685.1). Taxonomy (NCBI): domain Eukaryota; kingdom Viridiplantae; phylum Streptophyta; class Magnoliopsida; order Cucurbitales; family Cucurbitaceae; genus Sicyos; species Sicyos baderoa. The sequence goes on from JBBMEF010000025.1 coordinate 6,908,723, forward strand.
CTATTGAGAGATTATGTTCAAAAGAGATGCTCTTGTTTTGATCAATCTCCTGAACACACCATCTAAGCTGCTCTCAAATTCTTGTGCTGCAATTTCCAAACTCCCCAATCTTCTCTGAGCTATCTGCAACTTCTCACCTTCCATTTCTTCAACTACAGAGCTCAAAGCCACATCCACATTCTCAAATTCATTCAATCCACTATTTGACTCGCAGGCAACCGCCCCCTTGTGCACCCATTTGGAAACCATAGACCAACCACGAGCTGTCGGGTTCGTCAATGGTGTCAAGAACAACAAGACGGATTCGAAGATCGAGCTGTTGGTTGAGCAAGCTCGTCTCAGCACTCCAATCACAGAGCGCAGGTGATGATGATGATGATGATGATCATCATCTGTATTTTCCATTGTGAATACTGAATTGAATTTCTCGCTCATCTTCTTCATTGATGTCATTAACTTTTTACCTTCTTTCTTCATCTTTTTCCTGTAGCAAATGTAAGCAGCAACGGTGGTTTTAATGGCGGAATCTCCTTTCCGCCGACGAACAGCAGAACGAAGAGCTCCAACATGTTGTTGGGTTTCCAAAGCCATATCTTTCACTAAGCTGCAAAAATCCAAAAGCTTCATAGAACCATCCAGCAACTCATCCACCAACTCCTTGTGTTGAAGACAAGCCAAAACCTGTTGGGTTGAACCCATCTGGAGAAGCTCATCAATGGAGTTGTACAAATCCTGTAATCCCAAAAGAGCATCACAAACAGAAGAAGAAGAACAAAAAGAAGATGCCCATTTGTTCATCTTCCTCAACTCTTCCTCAGCCTTCACAGTACTTGGATGAGATCTAGCAGGTAAACTCATGGACCTTGCATTATACTTGTTAGCCATTATTGACAACTCAAAAACTTGATCTAATTTGGTGCTTTTGGGTGGGTTTGTGGAAGTGGATATATCATATATCATATATATATAGAGGGAGTTGAAACAGTAAAGAGTGTGCAGCCAATTGATGATTAGGGTGTCACATGTTTGGGCAGCATAAGAATTTGGGCCAATGATTTGGGGATTGGGGATTAGTTTAATGTGAAAATTAGAGGTTTGTGTTTTGGGAATTAGTCCAGGTAAGGTGTTTAATAAAATGCGGTAGAGAAGAGTCATTGGGGGTGAAGATTCTGGTGCCGCCACATAAACAAGTTTGGTTATAATATAAAATAAAGCTTTATTTGCACACCTACCAAAGCCAAATGCCTAGCTGTGCTGTCTCTATTTGCGCACATAATTGGGAGCAAAGTTAGCTCCTTTTTTTTCCCTTCCCCAATAAGAATTCTATTTTATTTTCTATGGTTTCAACGATTATATTGCGCAATTAATCTCTACTTACCCATATTAATTTTAAAATTATTTTAGTCTTTACATTTAAAATTTAATTTTAATTTGATTTTTATATTTTTAAAATTGAATATTTTTATCACTTTTAGTCTTTTGTTATATTTTTTTTCTTTTTTTTCTTTTTTTTCTTTCATATTATTGTTAGTAAGAGATTCAATTTTTGAGTGTGTATTTTATATATTGTGCAATTTTGTTGAGGAGGTGATTTAAACCACATTTTGATAAAGTAATTCCAAAAAATTATTAAGAAGACACTATTAAACATCTATACAAATATTCAGTAACTCATTGGTACTCAAAAAAAAAAAATTCAATTACTCATTTCATTCATAAGTCTTTTATTCAACAATTTTTTTTTTCTTTTTTACAATCACTCATAATTTTTAGCACGGGATGTTTGAATAGTGGTTTTAACTTAGTTTCAGCTGTAGCAGTTGGACCAACTGCATAGTTTTTTTGTTTCAGAGCTCTTTTTTATTGCCTAGATTACTGCTACATAAGTGATGCTGCCGAGGTAGTTGTTCAAAATTTATTCGCATCATTGATCACCGCTCTCTCGGCCTTCATTTCAACACATTCTATACGATGTATGAATTATTTGTTTATTTATTATTATGAGCTATTTTTTATTTATCATTATTTTTAATATTAATATTATAATACTACAACAAAATTTACCTGGTGCAAAGAAAATCAAAATGAGAATTAAACTCTCAATCTAATTTGTTATATTTATATTTATATTATTATTTGGAATACATTTATAGTAAGATAAGGACCAGGTAACGGGAATCTTAGGATAAAGGACAAAGTAGATATTATATTGATAAATGTAGGGTGTGTGGTATGGCATTAGAAATGACCTCAGGCCAGGCGTCACCATTTCCAATTATCAACGTTGCCCTTCCTTTACCTTTTTATTTGTATTTACTATTTATTTTTTTAAAAAAATTAAGCCATAATCTTGTAAAATCTTATTTGTTTACTAACCAATATTAAAATAATCGTTCCCCCTTTACATGTAAAGTATGAAATACTTTTACAAATCTTTGTTTAAGTGATATATGAGCATGATTAATTTTATCCTACAATTTTGAGTATTTAAAAAAAAAAAAGTTTTAGCAAGTGGTAGATGCAAGAATTCATGATCTCAACAAAATATGAAACTTTGTTTGCATTAACAACAATCCTTCTAGAGACATGTCTTCTTCGTAGTACATCAAAAGCTTTCACTCCCACATCACTAAGGTAAGAGTCTACCTTTATTACCACTTGTTAAGATACTAACATTACTTATATATCCTCACACACATTGATATGATATTACACAATTTAAGTATAAAACATCTTTCATAATTGTTTTTATCATCACCAAAAAAATTCTCTTATCAATAAAAATGTTATCACTTACTTCAATACCCTAGATCTAAATTTTCTCTTAACTTAGCAATATGTGAATGGTTTACATTAGCAACAAAACACATTAAAAGTAACAAACATTAAATAGATTTGAACTAAATATAACTCAAATTAATTTATATTTTAAGTAAATAAATGTTGAATAGCATTGGAAGATGTTAGATCATTAAACTTTGTTTTAGATGGCCGAAAAGATTCTAGATCATACACATATGTTCAAGATTGCTAAAGAAAATTCTAGAACACTCATTATTTAGTATTGGTGAAGAAAATTATAGAACACCATTTTTCTAAGTTTGATGAAGAGAATTCTAGAACATTCTCTGTCTAAGTTGGTGAAGAATGATCTAGACCATGAAAGTGAAGTTGTTATAAAATTGATACCACATGATTTACTTGATCACCAAGACAAGATGTGGTCAATTTAAGACAAAAAAATTTACTTGCAGTCCAAGTTTATGTGCATATGATACCCCATTGTTGGCCGATCATCTCAAAATCTCTCAAGACACTTCATCTAAGTGAGTAAGGTTGTGAGATAAAAATAAAGAGAATTTCTATTCATAAGAGAGTTTGTTGCTATTTTGTAAGAGAGAAAGTTTGTAACTTCTATTTTTATAGTGAAACTTTTCTATCATCCTTCCGGATTTTTACCCTAATTTATTAATTTAGAGATTTTTTTATGTAAAATCAGTATGTCAATCAACTATAGTTACGACTTTGCTCTATTCGATTAAACAATCACAACAATAAAAAATTAGAGCAAAGATACATAGTAGTTATTAATAAAAGCTAGCTAAACCCTACCAATATGTTCCTCCAAAAAAAAGTCGTAAATTCGAACCATAATTCCAAAAAAGAATACATAGTAACCAAAGTTTGAGAATATAATTTTGGTTTGTAGTTAGAAAGGAGGAGACGCGTGTCCTCCTATAAGAGGACAAGTAATGCAAAGCAGTAACAATTATGAGAGTTTGTGCACTATAAAAACACAGTCCCATTGGATAAGGACACGTGGCATAGGTTATGATAATGTCAAGAGCATTAAATTTTGACGAGATCCAATATTATCCAATAAAAAAAGTGCACATATTTCATTTTTCTTTTGAATTGGAAGGACGCGTGTTTCTTTTCTATGGAGTGTAGCGTAAAAGGTTTTCAAAGTATATATATATAGTTATTTAAATGAGGAATTTGCATGTATATTACAATAAGATAAAAAAATTGAGTAAATAGCAACTTTTTGAAAATATTTGTAAATTTATCAAAATCAGATTGATAGACTCCATCAA
>JBBMEF010000025.1:6928901-6939496 GCA_037832685.1 Sicyos baderoa
GGTAGAAGCTGGGTCTAGGGCTAACTGCCCTGGTCTAGGTTCGCATGTCCTAAAGACTCGGATCGGTGTCACTGAACGACAGGGGTGCGAGACCTCGGCACGAAGCTGTCGTCAGCCCTAACAACCGTACGCCTCGACAAGGATACGCCCCAGGGTAGGCTTTCACCCAAAGGATCGGTCCAAGCCCTTAAGGCGAGATGGAGTCCTACCTCGCATCCCCGGCCCGGTGCACTACTGAGGCACTAGCCGGAAGAAGACACCTGCAAACTCTATTTAAGATTCAGTATACAATCGACTCGCATCAGACTAGGCTCTAACCCCCTAACATACATGCTTATCTAAACAGAGAATATTGGCATCAAAACCACGTATTACCATGAAAACTTATCACACTACATGCTATTAGCAAACTAACATGGCATAGAATAAACTCAGATAACATCACATGCTCACAGCAACTAACATGGCATAGAATAAACTCAGATAACATCACATGCTCGCAGCAACTAATATGGCATTATACAATTAACAACCAGTCAACGAGCCTTAAATCCTAACAAGCATTCGCATATTGAACAAGCATACAACAGCCAACAAAACTCCAACGAGTTGTCCACCAACCCAAGCAAGAGATCCTTACCTGGATCATAAAGCAACACACAACAAAAGTAAGCTCTTAGAGCTGCAGGACACCAACACGAATCATACCTAGCAAGAATAATAAGTAACAAATAAATAATCATCTAACCATCAAAGATAGCCTTCAAACAAGTATCCAAAACAAGGAAACGGCGAGGCTTTACCCAAACGAAACCAAAGGGAGATGCGCAAGGCCAAGCTGCTCGGCGATAGCCAAAAGAACAATCAAAACTCAGCTGAACCAAACTAACAAATAAAACCAACACGGCTGTCCAAATCTGTCGAAGCTCTAAACAAACAAAAACTTTACAACACCTCGAGATCTCATAAAAACAAAGCCTAGCAAAACAAGCCATCAATTTATCCAACGAAAACAGCCAATTAAAACTCACAAACAACGTTGTCATCAAACCTTCAGTTTAACTTTTGAAACTTACCTAACACCCAAGGCAATACGGTTGTCCAAACCGAACAACGAACACATGCCACCATCTACCAAGATTCTACATCAACAACACACCCAAAATCAACCATACAAAACCAATAGCAAGGTTGAGGCCTCGAAAACTTACCCAAGAACTAAAATCGAACCCAACACGAGTACGACGTGAAACTGCTGGACACGAGCTGCCGTTGACGGGTCTGAGCAAGGCGGTGCGAGAGGCCGACGTTGAGTCGAGACGTGGGCGGCGCGACTCGAGTTCAGCTGGCCGAGGAACCTGCTGCGCGCCCGCGGACGGAGGGATGCGCGCGACTGCTTCTGCGCGGACGGAGGGCTGCACGCGGCTGGTCTGCAAGGCTTGGGGTAGCGGCGGACATCGACGACGGAGCGACGGAGGTGGCCGACGACTAACCTGGGCGGGAAGGCGACGGGAGGGAGAGAGAGAGAGAGAGAAGGGGGGTTAGGTTTCTTTTTCTTTTTTTTTTTTAATTTTAATTAACACTAAATTCCCTAATATTTCCTCTTTAAAACTTAAATTACATTCCAAAAGAAAATCCCTTTTTAACTTCTTTATTTCTATTTAATTTCCCACAACTCTATACTTGGTCAATTTGGCTTCAAAACTCACCAAGGGCAATAATTAAATCATATTTCTTTCATTTTAGGAATACCACAAACCATAATCCATCAAACACCTAAAATCCAAGAAAACCAAGAACGGGATTATTAACCAACAGAACTACGAATCTCTCAATTAATAATCCAACGGTAACTGTAACGGCCGAGACTAAGCTCAAAAGACGATCCGAATTTTCGGGCCGTTACAACTTCATCCGAGGTCATGTGAAGGAAGGAAGCGTGGAGTTACTACATGTGGCGAGTCAAGATCAAGTTGCGGATATCTTTACAAAACCGTTACCAAAGGTTTTGTTTGATAAATTCAAGAAGGTGATTGGCATGACGGATGTCAGAAGCATTTAAGTTTTATGGGGGAGTTTTGCTGATTAAACTTTAATGCTATGTTTTAATGTGTTTAATTGTTGTTAGTGGGAGTTTTTTGACTAAGGAGTTAGTGGGCTCTTAATTGTTGTTAGTGAGTCTTAAATATAGGAGTTATTAGCAAAATGGTTTTTGTAATTGAATGCCAAAATGGTTACAAATTTATGGCTACAGAGACTTGTAGATCAAGCTTGTAATAGACTATAAATAGATAGTTTAATCCATTGTGAAAAATAGAGCAAATAAAACAAGAAAGAAAATAGACAAAGTTGAGAAGTTGAGAAAAAGAGAAAAGTGTTTGTAGAGGTTTTATAATGTTTTGTCTCTCCAATCTTGATAGCGAAAAGATAACAAGATTGTTCTATTTAATTATTTTGAGTTTTTACAAATTTGTATCAAAGGGGCATTAGTTTTCATAGTGAATATAGAAATTAAAGAGGTGGGAACATGTAAAAAAGCGAGTTGTTTTTCAATTCAAGAACAATTGTGTTGGAGAAGTTTTAACCTATAACTATAAAGTCACATATGTTGGCTAAAAAAGCAAATTTGAAAGAGTAAATTACTCTGTTTTTTTTATTATTAGTTTTGAATTGTTCTAACTTCTAATAATTGTTGTCAACTTTTTTTAAAAAATATATATAAAGAAAATTAGTATTTGGTAAGTTTTTAAAAAAAAATTGAAAAAAAAAAGTTAAAAGTGCTTGGTAAGTTAATATTGAATTAAATATAGAATTTCAAGAACGAATTTATCGTGGCTAAATAATCACAAGGGCATCATTAGTGTGCGATTCAATAACTTGTAGTTTATGCCATGGGTTCGAATTCTCTCCCATGATTGAACTAAAAAAAATAGAAACTAAATTTAAATCGAAAAATAATGTATGATTAATTATAAATTTGGTCTCTATGATTTAAAAAAAATTAGAGTTTAGTTCTTATAATTTCAAAAACTAGACTTTAATCTCTATGGTTTAAAGATAGTTAGAATTTAGTCCCTAAGATTTTAAAAACTAAAATTTAGTCTCTATAATTTGATAAAATCTAATGATTAATCCTTGTCGTTTGTAATGATCGTGAATTATGTACGTGAAAATTAGTTATTCATGCAATTTTTTTCGTCCAACTAATCACTTAACTCACATATGAATAACTAACTTTCATGTACTCAATTCGCTAACGATTAAAAATGGCAATGACCATTTTTTAGATTTTATCGAATCATAAGAGCTAAATTCTAGTTTTTAAAACTATAAGAACCAAATTCTAACTTTTTTTAAATCATAAAGACTAAACTTTAAATTTCTTCAAACCAAACTTATAATTTATCCAACATTGTAATAATATATATACATATTAGAAAGTGATTTTTTTTTTTAATTCAAACAACCTTGAAAGATAGGGATTCGTACCACCCCTAGAGCTTGAGGCTTGTTGGCCAAGTAGGAAAACTGTTAGTTACCAAATTCACCTAATGTTAAGGAGAACTATTTTGAAAAGCTGCTACTATTGAATTTGCCTTCATTTCAAGTGGATCTGTAAATTAGTTCTAAGAATAAGGAGCAGCCAAATACAGGTAAAATAAAATTGCTCTCTCTTAAGATTTTGCAATTCTAATACAGCACAAATTGTTGTCTTGAATTGAGATTATTGGATCGAGACACGCATTCCCAACTCTGATACTTTGGGAAACTGAAACAAATAATAACGCAAAAGAGAATTCTCTTTTCTTGATTCAGGAAACTGGGCAGATTTTAGACCACCCAAAAATCGTATAACTTTTTATGAATGTTGGTTGGGATAAGTTAAAACTCCCCTTGGTTGATCAATCTAAAGCAGCTATGACTGCATCCGCGACCTCCTGCGTCGTGCTCTGTCCTCCGAGGTCCTTGGTTCGGTACTTGCCTTCAAATATCACCTTCTCCACTGCTGTTTCTAGCCGATCGGCAAAAGATGGAAACTGGAGATGTCTCAGCATCATGGCAGATGATAAGAGCAGCGCCACAGGGTTTGCCTTCTTTTGTTCCACTAGCCTCTCATTGCCCACATTTCCTGCCGAAGCTCCTTGTTCAAAAACAGCATGATCGGCACCGACATTGCCTGAGTAGAGAAGCTAAAGTTAGAACGGAGCAAGGTAATATGAATATATAAGTGAGGATAATCTTGATAGGAAGCATTTTGAGTGAAACAAAAAACAAAGCCATGTAAACTTATATCCATAAAAACAAAGCCATGTAAGTAAATAATATTATATCAAATTACCAATATGGAGTTTGACAAGTTGCCGTATCAGACCCCTCATGAGAAACAAAGTGAGCGACTCTTATTTATTTTATTTCTTTGGGTTTCTCACTAGTCAGGACAGCTTAAGCGGCACCTCAACTCTAGTCTCTACAACTAGGTAAGTAGTCATTATAAATTGAACCTATCACCTAAAACACCTCAAGGTCCTCTTTGACAACTAGGCCACTCTTTTTGAACTAGGCCACTCTTTTTGATTTCTTTCCCTTTAATCTCTTTAGTACTTACTTTTATAATTGGCCCAGTGAAGTCACTGACGGCCACTATGGTTTTTTAATAAAAAAATTGCATAACCATCTCACTGCACATTAATCTTACTGCTATAGCATTCTCCCCGGTTACCGCCAGATTATGTTTTTTTTTTTTTTTTTTGATAGGAAACAAGACTTTCATTGATGAAATGATAAGTACAATCCTATCGGTATCGGAGACATTACAAAAAACTATGCCACTGAGATATTAAAGTGAATAAATCATAGTTACAAGACTTTCATTGTTGATATTTCATCACTGCCCAACATTGTTGCACATCAAGGAAATAAAACAACTAAGCCAGGACACACGCAGATACCAAAAAAAAAAACTTCATCGTTTCTTAAATCTTACCTCCCGGCATAACTCCTGTTCCACCAGCTATACCAGCAGCTGTGTTTGCTACAAGATTTCCATACAGATTGGGTGTCACCTGCAAAATGATATTCAATCATCATCAAATGTCATATCCTACTTTCCCAATCATAATATGTGAAATTCAAAACGTTTTTTTTTCTCTTTCTTTTTCTTTGGAGGAAGATGAAAAAAATTATATAAGTGAAAATTGTATTCCACCACAAAATATAAAAGTAGGGGCAGAGGCAAAAGGTAAATGATCTCAAACTCCTCAAACTTTCTACCCCCATCTCCTACCCTCCCAGTTGTGTTTAATTTTTAAAACTAGTAATCTCTCTCCTCTAACTGAGAGCATCTAGGTTTTTCCTTATAATCGTCTTCTTTGGCATTAATGGCCAAAGAGTGCCTTGGAATCCACGAGATGAGTTTAATCTATGGTGGTCATCTTCTTAAAAAATAATATTTGATGGGTCTCTTTCACATCCAAATGTTGCAAGGCTGTGTCCTTCCTCTTACTATCTTAAGGAAAGATGAATAAATTGTAGGAAGGATGGAAGACATTGTGGTAAATTTGAGTGAGAATAGGCTTAAATTTCAAAAATAAAAACAAAAAATCAAATGGTTATCAAACGGGGCCTACAATTTCTTATTCTTATTTTCAAATTTAGTATATAAATAAGGTAGAAAGCTACTCACACACCAGACAGATATTAAGACCTTAAAATGACATTCAATTGCATAAGTGCATACCATAACATCAAACTGCTCAGGCTTTGAGACAAGTTGCATACAGCAGTTGTCTACAATAACTTCATCGTACTTTATTCCAGGATACTTTGTGGCAACCTCTCGACAAGATTCGAGAAATAGACCGTCTGCAAGTTTCATGATATTTGCTTTATGCACAGCGGTAACTTTCTTTCTGTTGTTCAGGTAAGCATACTCAAAAGCATACTTAGCAATACGCTCAGAACAGAACTTTGTTATCACCTAGCAAAAGGGTGAGTATGAGAGACAAAGATACAAGGAAAATAAACAGTAACTAAAAAAAATTATCATGAGTTAAAGGTTAAGTTTCTAAGCTGCTAAGTATTTTTTAGAGCTATAAATAGATATACATATCTTGATTAGATAAATAGTTTGCTCGTTCAACACATTATAAAGAAATTGTAAGAAAACAAGCACAAGTTTCAAAAGTAAAAAACAAACCCAAATAATTATCAAACAACCACCGTAGTTTTTTTAAAAAAACTCTTTTTTTTTTTATGAAATTGACTAAGAATTCAAATGTTTTCTTCAGAAAGATGAAAACTATTATAAAAATGATAACTATAAGCAATTTAAGAACCAGTAACAAATAAAAGTTAACCGAGCAATCATTTTTAAAAACTATTTCTGGCTTTGAAATTTGGGCAAGAATTCAAATAGTAAAGAAATTGAGGGAAACATACTTGTTTAAACAAAAAGCTAAAAAACTTAAAAGGTGCTTGTTTGACGTAATTAACAAATTAGCACACTCAAAATAATCTCTCATTTCTAATCACTTATTTTTAATCACTCATTTCTAACCACTTAAAATAAAATCAATCATTTAATCACTCATTTCTAACCCCTCAAAATAATCACTCATTTCTAACCATATTCAAACGAGTTAACAACCTCTCTACAAAAAACTATCATCCAAACAACCTATTAATTGCAATAACCACATCCAAACGAGCTATTACTAAAACTCAAATTTCTAATCATTCAAAATAAATTCCCATCTATAATCACTCTACAATTCCACATCCAAACACCTTCGTATTCTTATCAAATAGTTATAAACAATGCCAGTAACTAGAAACCAATCAGTACCACATCCTGATCATTAACTAAAGTATTTGACACAGCCTTAAACATAAAGACGAGCAAAGAAAGCCCCACAAATTTCTGGTAAAATTATAAGAATGAATTAGAGGGTGGGGGAACGTAAGAGAAAATCTAAATCATACGCTCCCAACATACAACACATAATCATCCAAACACATACCCCTATGAAACCATAGAATTGTTAAAATAGTAACTCAATCGTCATCAAATCACCTACCGATCGAACTTAAATAACCAGCACAACGAGTAAGAATCGCAGTACCTTAAGACTTTCGACGACGCCGGGAACGACCTCGTGCTCCAAACCAGAGTATTCACCCTCAGTATTCTCCCTAATCACAACAATATCCACATTCTCGTGCCTGGTGGGAAGCCCAGGAAGATTAAAGCAATTGACAAGCGAAGCATAGAGATCGAGCTCTTTCCTGAGCTGCATATTAAGCGAACTGACACCGCCGCCGACAGGGGTGGCCAAACCTCCCTTCAAACACACCTTGTTCTTCTTGATCGAGTCAATCACCTCTTGAGGGATCTTCTTCATGTCGCCATGAACGTCAAACTTCTCGAAATACACGGGGGCGTGCATCGCATCCATCACCTGCTCCACGGCGCCGGTCACCAAGGGCCCGATTCCGTCGCCGGGAATCAAGGTTACGGATCTCGGGGCGCCCTCGCCGGGTCGGGGCATGTAGGTGACGGATCGGTTTTGAGCGCGGGTTTTGGATTTGAAACATGAGGACAGTAGGGCTGGGCTGTCGGAAGTGGATTTGGAGAGGAGCTGCTTGAGGATCAGTGCGGATCGTCGAGCCATGATTAGGGTTCCGGCGGTGTTACGGTGGTTTAGCAATCGAGATCGATCATGCGGGGGCCGCCGGCGCCGGTGTTTGACTGGCGGAATGGGAAAGTCTACAGACAGGAAATAAAGTTGTGCGTTAAGGCAGCGAAGAGAAAAGGAAGGAAAAGGAAAGAGAAGTATTCAGTGCGGTCGAGATCACTGAACTTATGTGTAACTGCTATGATTTACCAATCGTTGCTGTGGAGTAATGTCTTTCATTTCGGTGTCTTCGCTGCCTAGTGTACAAAAAATTGATAACCCGACGGATGTGGACTATGCAACTCAAAAATTTTGGGTTGGTTCTGGGGTCGATTCTGTTTAGGCTGAGTTCGATCCTAATTAAAGTGATATATTATCTAATCCTATTTAGGTTGGGTTCGACCGAAGTCAATGCAAATCAAGATGAGTAAAACTTAGATACTTAACGGTAAGTATGGTGCACATAGAGAGCAATTTGGATGCACCCCGGGTAGCACTCCCACCGTGATACCTTTCATTTAGACCTACACATCTTTTTTTTTCTTTTAATTCTTTTTTATAATACATATAAAGTAAAAAAAGAGAGATGAGATGTGTGGCACCAAATGTGCCACATGGATGGTATCACGGTGGGGGTGCTACCCGAGGTGCACCCAAATTGTTCTCGGTGCACATACTTACCAATACATGATCCACACATTATTCATTTATTTATTTTTGAGATGTCAGATCAATCTTTTCATCAAATTTTCTTTTTTCTATTAATAAAAAATGTGTAGCTTTTGTGTTGGTAAGTATGGACATCATATTTACCAACAAAGACTTAAGTTTTGCTCAAATTAGAAAGTGTGGTTGATGATAAATTCCAAAAAAAAATAATAATAAAACTTATCAAAATTTAATATACATATAAAAAAAAAAATTAATCATTTGAATTCAACAGATTTAATATGTTATATAATGGATAGGCGTTCAAGTTACCTCTCCATCCATTACAAATGTGATTGAATTGGAAAAAAAAATTAAAAAAATTATTAAAATAAAAATGATATTCATGTATATAGGGGTGTACTTGAGTCGGGTTGAGTTAGGTTCGAAAAAATTTAACTTAATTTAAAATTTTGAGTTGATCCCTTTTCCAACTCAAACCTTATATTATTTTGAGTGTGTTGAATAGAGTCATCGGGTTCGAAAATAATTATAAGCTCAAATTTAACAAAAATAAATTAAAAATTGTTTCAATCTTCAAAAATTAAATTTCAAATATAAAATTTAACTAAATACTTGAATGTCAACTAGAGTAGTAGCTCAACGATATACATTTTTCCTGCCCGACATTGTCCCGAATTTTCACAACATTTTTCGCAGCCTCTTCACTTCACTTACGGTCCAAAGTAACGGCGACAACAAGGAATCGACGTAATTGGCAGTGGGGAAGATTTAGGGTTTAGGAAATCAATTTCAATTTGTGGATTAGAATTTGGAAACAAAATGGGATAGATGTAAGGAAATCAATTTCATTTGTACAACAGAGGATTCTTTTGAGTCCGCGGGTCTATTCTTCAATTTCACTATTCACTTTAAAAATGACTTCTTATTTTTAAAGAAAAAAAAGAGTTTTTTTTTTTTTAAGGGAGGTTTTAACAAATGATTTGAGTGTTGTTGTTGGTCATTCTTTTATCCAAATATGGTTGGAAGTAGAGAGTATATATATATCAAAGCCAAACAAAGCTTTTTTATCGACAAGAAGCTCGCCAAAAAATCGGAAATAAATTAATCGGTGGTGGAATTAATGATTGTGAATCGAGTGGTTGATCGTGAAGGGGTGGCTCCATTGGGTTTGAACTAATGGAAGGTTATCAATTGAATTGATTGAAACTATTAGCGAACTGATTGATGCCTATCAACTCAACTTATTGCAGGCTATCATCGATTAAAATTGTTAATTATGAACTTGTATTGTCTTCAATCAAATTTAATTCTATTAAAATTGTTAATTGAGAGAAGTCAATCATTTTTATAAGTGATAGAAGTCAATTTTTTTAGTGATTGAAATCAATCAATTTTTTAAATGATATAACTCAATCATTTTTTCAAGTGATGGAAGTCAATCATTTTTTAAGTGATAGAAGTTAACACTAGTAGAAAATCGGGAATCAATGGCGGTCATAGAATTTGGGTTTTAAAAAACACGGAGAATTAATGGCGGTTTTTAACGCACGCAATGGATAACTATCAATGGCGGGCAATGCCTGCCATTGATAGTCCAGTACACATAAAACCCCATCGCGTGTGATTTTATTTCATTTTCTCTCCCACACAATATACAAAAACCCTCATTCTCACCGAAACCACCCCCTGCTCACCGGAACCCCTACTCACCGGAACTCCTTGCTCACCGACGCAGGCGCTGCCAGACTAACCCACTACCGTCGCCAGACTAACCCACCAAAACCCTCTTCTCTTTCAAGCTTGGAAGGTACATTTCAACATTTTCTTCAACATTGCATTGGGTAACCTTTTTATCTTATTTATTCTTAAATATATGTTGGTTTCCAAGTTAGAGTGCCAACTTAGATTGGTTAGTTGGTTGCATATGTTTTTACTTTGATTAGTGTTTGGGCTCACAAGGTGTTCGATAAAAGTCCTAAGAGAAAGACATTGGGTATCATTTTTATCTTATTTATTCTTAAATATATGTTGGTTTCTGTACGAAAATTTCACACCACTATATTTTAAATATAAATAAATAAATGAATAATAGGAGAGAGAATGATGACGTATCAATGTCGGTTTCGTTTAAGCGAAACTCTTCTCTAATCTAGCGAAAGTGTGAAACCCTAATAAATGTGCAAGTATACACAGTCCTTGTTGTAGCAAGTTTTAAAGTAAGTAAAGGTCATCTCCACAGGGAAAAGTTAA
>JBBMEF010000025.1:6977359-6989588 GCA_037832685.1 Sicyos baderoa
TAGAATTATAGCAACTTTTTAAAAATATTGCAAATATAGCAACTTTTTTTTGATACTCTATCAAACACTATTGATGGGAGTCTATCAGACACTATTGATGAAGTCTATCAACTTGATTTTGCTATATTTGCAAATATTTTCAAAAAGTTACTATTTATTCGATTTTTTTGTCTTATTGTAATATACATGCAAATTCCCCTATATATATAGTTCAAATCTGTAATTATTAATTAGGGCAAAATATTTAGGGGGTGTTATAATGTGCCAGGTGGCGCATTTTTTTTTTAAAAATTTAGTTTGTTAAATTTCCTTTTTTTTATTTACATTTTCAATTTTTTTTTCTTCTAAATTTCAGTTTCTTTTTCAAATTTAAGTTTCAAAGTTTTTTTTGTTCAAATTTTAAATTTTTTTCAACAAATTTTAAAAATTAAAATGAAGAATAAAATAAGTAATATTTTTTAAAAAAGAATCAAAGTTTATAAAAATAATTTGAAATTTAGATAATAAATAATTAAAATAAAATTATTATAAATTAAAAAATCATAAATGTCACATCATTAAAAATATAACCAATCATACCCAAAATAAAAATTACATCTAAACGAGCTATTAACAATCATTCTACAAACCACTCTACTAAAAAATTACATCAAACGAATTATTAATAATCACTCTTAGGAACGATTAGTTAGCAGTACCATTTATGGGCGAGAAAGGTTATCTAAAAAAACAAAAGAAAAAAAAGGGCAAGAAAGGTTATTTATGTAATTTAGAAAGCGCAATGAGAGTTATAAAAGAACGCAATTTAAAGTTTAACCTAGAGGGAGAGAGTTCGTATTTCAATTTGGGTGGTCGAATCGGAAGCCAAATCAAAGCTCATCGTCCTCCATAATCTTGGTTAGGGTTCATCTTTTGCGTTTGTTTTTCTTCATTGAATCCACTTCTTCCCCAATTTCCTCATTTTCCTCGGATTATCATAGCAGCTTTTGAAGATTGAAGACGATCATGTACGGATCTAGAGGGTGAGTCCAGAATTTCTATGTTTCTATGTTTCTCTGTTTTTGTTGTTTCTATACACGTTCTGCTCGATTGTTTTGTTGTTCCATTGGAATATCTCGGAATTTTGATGGATTCTGCTTGAAATTGCGGGTTTTGGGTTGATGGCTGAGGGATTTAGGATGAGTTCCTCTCTTATTTTCTCAGTTTTTTTTTTTTAATGTTTTGGTTGTTTTATGCAAATATTGTCAAATGGGTTTTCTTGTAGCATATATATTCTTGAAGAACATCTTATGTTCTGTAAATATAATTTGAGTAGTTTAAGTAGTTTTTCCTCTTGTTTTTAAAAAATAGTGTGATTTATGAAGCCTTCCATATGTTGTATGCTCTTTACATGATTCCCTTCTTCAATTTTAAACTTTAAAATAATGTTCTTATGAATAATCTACTATGAAGCCTTCAAAAGATAGTGTGATTTATGAAGCCTTCAAAAGATGAGTTTTGTACCAGTGAATTATGAAAAAATTCGAATTTTGTACCAGTGATTTAGTTGGTTTATTAATGTTCTTATGAATAATCTACTTTAAATTGAGGGCTTAAGTATAAACATGGAAAACTCTTTTTTTTTTTACTTCTTGATGAGTATGCTCATTGAGCCTCAAAATGTCTCTTTGCTGCTACTACTTTTATAAATCCTTATTTATTCCATATTTAGTTAAATTTATTTGTTTAATGGAGTGTTATGACATCTAACTTCATAGACAACAAAACGTGTACACCAATAGGTTTTAGAGGTTTAGAATGGGCTTGGTTTTATTAACTTGCTTGAGTGGGGATTTTCCTTTTCTTTTTTCTGGGTTGGTAATTGAAGGGCAATGTTGGGAAGCGGGGGGGTTTCGGATGTGTACGAAGTCGGCTCAAAAAGACAAAGAATGATGGAACCAAATCCCTACTTCGCAGTTAGCAGCAGCTCTGCTGGATATCAACCTTACAGATATGCGAGTTTACCAACTGCTCATGACTTTCCTGTGGTTCGCCTTAGAGGACTTCCTTTCAACTGCACTGACATTGACATTTTCAAATTTTTTGCTGGACTGGACATTGTGGATGTGCTGCTCGTCAACAAGAATGGGCGGTTCATGGGAGAAGCCTTTGTTGTCCTTGCTGCCTCCATGCAGGTTGAGTTTGCATTGCAACGGGATCGGCAGAATATGGGACGTAGGTACGTAGAGGTTTTCAGGTGCAAAAGGCAGGATTATTATCATGCTGTTGCTGCTGAAGTAAACTGTGAGGCCATTTATGATAATGATTACCAAGAAAGTCCTCCTCCGCGACAAAAGAGGTCGAGCGACAAGGACCAAATGGAATACACCGAGATACTGAAGCTGCGTGGTCTCCCTTTCTCTGTGACAAAATCCAACATCATTGATTTTTTTGGAGAGTTCGACCTTGCTGAAGATAAGATACATATTGCAAGTCGCCCGGATGGAAAGGCGACCGGTGAGGCTTACGTGGAGTTTGCCTCAGAAGAGGAGGCAAAGAAAGCAATGAGCAAGGATAAGATGACAATTGGTTCGAGATATGTGGAGTTGTTCCCTTCAACCCCAAACGAAGCAAGAAGAGCTGAGTCAAGGTCAAGACAGTAAGTAGGTAAGTTGGTCCTGGAGCCTAAAGTTCTCTGTTGCTATATTTTTGTAACGAGTCCTTGCTGCTCTTGTACTTTTCCAATTTGTAGGATGACGTTTTATCGGTGTCGTATAGTTCTCAGCTGAATCTGTGGCGTTTATCGATACTGCATTTTGAAATTGAAGATAGTTCTATGATTTCATAACTTGGTTGAAACCCTGACTCTCTTTTTTTTTCATTCTTAACATTTTTCAATTTCATTGGGGCACTTTCTGCGGGGTTTTGCCTGAATATGAGCCTAGACAGCAGTTCTTAAAATCCAATTCAAGTACGGTAAAGAGCTAATTATGGTGTGGTTAGTGGTTGTTTCAATAGGGCTCTGATTAACAATGGCCAAATTTAAAAGCTGCCATGATTTGTCACTTTTTTTTACAGTACATGTGTCGAGGGTCGATTTATTGGACTTATTTTTAAAAATTAGGATGGATTTCCATCTCCTCCTTCCTTATGTGCCAGATTCGTTGGTTCTACCATATGCGGGTTTTACCTCTTGAATGTGTAGCAATGATGAGAAAATCTTTTAGATATATCACCTTTTTTAGGATGTAAGTTGAACGTCCAACTTTCTGATAACAAAAGTTTTGTATTTATTGTGTTATTTTATTATAAAAAAATAATTTAGAATTTGGCCCAAAACCTTATAACACTTGGACCTATTCATACAAATTAAACGCCCTTTAGAACCCTTTTTTGTTTGAAAAGTGGAATTTTACATTTAAAAAACAAAGATTTTTCATTTTTCTTTTTTAAAAAACAAATTCAATAAACTGTTAGGGCATGTTTGGCAGAAAATAGAGGTGATAATAAAATTATGTTTGATGTGATGGAAAGATAATGATTGAAGTTTTTGTTTAAATAAAAAATGGATATTTAATAGTTTTTAAATAATAAAGTTGTGTTTGATGTAATGGAAAAAAAATGGTTGAAGTTTTTATTAGGATAAAAAATAGATAACGAGTAGTTTTTTAATATTTTAATATTTAAATAAAAACGTGGGGTCCACACGTGAAGTTGGGTAGGAGTTGGGTGGACTTATGGAAGTCCATGTGGCAAACATGGGATGGAAGACAAGCCATCCCACCTCCACACTTTCTCCCTCCCCCAAACATGCCCCTTAGTGTTGTACTATGCCCTGATCCAATCATGGAGATCCTTGATAGGGGCGGAAGAAGAAAATTTGATAGGGGCGGAAGAAGAAAATTTGCTTACTCATTATAAAGTAGTTTGATAAGTTTTTAGTCATTTGATTTATTTGCAGGGAAAAAAATTTAAAAGGAATTTTTTTTAAAAGATTTCAAAATTTTAGAATTTTTTTTTCAATTATAACAAAAACTAATTAATCTAGTAAAATTTGAAACTAATAGATTTTAATTAAGTTAAATATTTCATATTATTCTCAAAGTTAGAAAAATTTAAACTTTGAAATTGGATAAAGTTTGAAACCAGTTTGGATGTTAGATATAGATATCAATTTTTTATTATAACCAAAGCTAAATTTGTATCTTGAACATCATTGCAAACTAGAGTGGCACATAGTTTATTCAAAGAAAATGTGTTTGTAGGGATAAGCAAAGCATAGATGAAGATCACAAAGCTTTGATGGCAGTAACAAAACGTATATGATGTTGCAGAGTGAAAGAGAAAAGAGATAACGTTCAAAGAACTCATTTTTTTAATTCAACATCTGGAATAGGAGATTCGAAACCAAAACTTTTTTATCATAGATTAGTTGTGTTAATATGTTATGTTCTTATTAGCGAGAAAACGCCATTTAAAGAGATGAGACCAAGAGATGTTTTCCAGTGAAGGCATAAAGCTATAGCTCTAAAAAGTCAGGATTAATCAGATTAGTTTGGAGGCTACTTAATAATCTCCTCAATACATGCATGATATGAAGTTCTTGCAAGACTCTGTCTCAGCAATTTTTATATGAAAATTCTTTTAGAAAAGTGGTATTTTCAATCAATAGTGTTTGAATGAATGCTACAATAATCTATCTATAATAATGTATATTGTTCGAGTCCAATAGGATATGAGCGAACAATAAATAACATAAACATGAGTGTTTGGTAAAAAAAAAAACGGTGAATAACACATTCTGGAGAGCGATCCTAATGAGTGAACTTGGCACTTCAGATGGAACCAAGAAAGAATTCTATAAATGAATGGAAATCTTGCAAAGCAAATTGAATTTAGCTGAATCAGCCAATCTCCAGAACCAAAATCACGATCGAGGTTTGTGCAGACGAGGACGATTGCAGAAAATCCGACCGTTTGCCCTTACAACACCTGCAACGGCTATGCTCAGGCCCGCCCACAACAATGAAAAGAACAAGTGTCGAAGATCATAGCGAGCTGCAAAAGATAAAAAAAAATAAGAGTCATAAATAAGTGTAAAAAATAATTTGGATATCTCAAAACTAACTCACCTTGTCTCAGTGACAAGGCTGCAAAAAAGAACCCTGCCAACACCAGTGAAAAAGCCAGCGGGAAGGACTGTACAAGAGATGCAAATGAGGTTAGTATTTAAAAACGAGTTCATGTTTAACTCTCTTTTTTAGCACAACGACGATATTTGGGGATTGGGGGATTCGAACCAACTACTTGGTCGAAGATACATGCCAATTACCGCTTGGCTAAGCCCACTTTGGCGTTCATTTAACGCTTTATGAACTAAAATTAAGTCGGTTGCTTGATAATCCCGATTTTAAATTTGACTCACCGCTACAGCTTCTAAGCCTCCCTTTTGAGTTGTGGGAGTCATATCCCGACTAACTGAAGCTATGTAGTGTCCTTGCATTAGATCAATAGCATCCTTCACAAAAGCCAGAGTGCAATTGAAGTCAATTGAAAAGGTCGTAAATTTAAACGAAGATCTCTTAAAAAAATAAAGATGAAAATGGATTCTACCTGTTTTGTTCCATCAACAAAGTTATTCAAATAATAGCGTAGGAGAGCATTCCAACCATCCTGCGCGATCCCCTGAACCGTCCGTTGGCCGTATCTTCGACCAAATCACATACAGCGGTTTAATACAAAAATATAGAAAAACTTTTCCCAATATAAACATCAGTGTCCTCTTCCACATTATACAGTAGAAGAGCATGCGGTTTAATATGAAAATGGTAGCAAATTATCAATTCAGAGAAAAAGTGTCAAAGATTTATATACCATCTTTGAACTCAGTGTAATCAAGTTTCAATCAGCACATTTATTATATGCATTATAATTCCTTAGATATGCAATTACCACTGACGGATTTTGCTGACCACCTTTTTAAACACCAACTCATTTACAGATCATTAACGTGACATTAAAATGCATTTTCTTAACTAAATGTGGAGTTATGTCATGTCATATTTAAATCCATAAGTTAACACATATCAGCCCATCACTATCAAATCAAAGACCTCCCCACTTCACATCATTCAACCTATAACTCTTTATTTTTATAATCGGAAATCGAAGTTTCGTCTCATTACATACACGAGGCACCTCCACCCCGCCTAAGCCTCTATGAACGAGGCTGCCCCTTGGGGACCATCCAACCTATAATAACTTATCAACATTAAATTTATTAATGTTGTACAAAAATGGGCACACTAAAACTTTCTACAATTTGAATAGCTGACAACCTCACAACTATTATTGTTTTTAAATTTCTACATAAATCACTGATATAAACCATCAGAAATAATCTTTAATCAGTATGAAGTTATAAGCAAAAGACTGGATACAACATGCAAGTCCATTAGCTAAAATATTTAAAAGAAACTGAGGTAGGAGTACCTAACAAAATCTCCTTTCAAAGCAGGAGTGCCAGAATATTGAGTGCTTATATCATCTCCATGATTAGCCCAAACTGAATAGCAGCAAGGTACAAATATATGAATATATGGATAGATAAGCCTAAACTTCCAATGAAAATAAAATCAAAATGGGATACTAAATTGGCTCACTGATTTTAAAGCTGTCATCAAGGTTCGGATGTGAGCTAATGGTTTCTTCAGCACTAAAAATTCCAAGCTTCCTGAGTTGAAATTCCAAGGTCTTCCGGGCTATCATACTCTGCAAGCAACCACACTATAGCATAAAAATCCCAACGGAAATAAACTCAAGGTACATTTATTTAACGTATACACGACAGAGATGACATGGTCCATTTATGTTGGTTAATATAATTAAATTTATCTCAACCCACTAGCTCACACTTTTGGGTTGATTGGTGATCTAACATAATTCAACGTGGTATCAGAGTTAGAGGTCCTGAGTTTGAGTCCTTGCGGAGTCATTTTCATCTCCAATTAATATTGATTTCAACTTGATAGATATTCTCAAATTTCCAAGCCCACGAGTAAGGGGGAGTGTTGGTTAATAAAATTAAATTTACCGTAACCCATCAGTTTAAACTTTTGGGTTAATTGGTGATTTGTTAATATTTTTTGCCCGCCAAAGCTTAAAAAGGTTAATCATAGAAACCAAAGCTGGTAGCTTTTAAGAAGGGAAATGAAATTTTTGGGGGCATTAAGTTCATAGCTTATTTCATCATTCACCAACCCTTGGTTAGCTAAGCTACCTGGGTAACATTTGTGCGGTCCAAGCAATCAATACAATTGGTTCTCACAACTCCAAGCTGTTCCTTCAATTTCTCACCCTTTTCATTCAACAACATGTACCTACATATTCCGAATAGTAAATAAAATGAGGGGTCAAAAGGGGACTAATTTTTAACAAAAAGCTTCCAAATGACAGAACAGTGAGCCCGACAATGAAAATGGAACAGAAAGCTAATTTCATAATCCATGAAACTTAGAAGAGTGAGAAGTGAAGTGGACTAACCCATTTTTATCAAGAAAGTCTGAGATTTGTTCATACAGGATGGAGAGGCGCTCAAAATGAACATGCCCGCAGATGTGATGGAAATCAAAATGCACGTATCTAAAATAAATTTTTACCTCAGTTTGATTGAATGATAAGCTCCAAGATTAATCTAAATAGAAAAAGGTAGAAGATTGTACCTTACATCATCACCATTAACATGTTGCATGGCACTGGCGAATTTTTCACTCAAACGCCCCTCAGCTCCATGCTGATAACAGAACAAGGTGATATAAAAATTAAAAATATTGACCATTGCAATTACATTGCCAAATGCATGGATACATGTAATGATACAAAGATCAGAAAGAAAACAATAATAGATAGCTAGGGAATCACCCCGTTGACAAGATCAGCAGCCAATACAGCCCCATACTTCTTCCTTAAGTCAAGAAAATGTCGCTCGGCTATTCGAGGCTGGAAGCAATACAATAATCAGTAAATCAAAGTATAGTGGTCCATATTTGATGAATAACACCAAGCAATATAAGAAGAGACGGCCAACAAGAGCAATAGCTCAATTGACAGAAATGTATGCCCATGACCATGAGTTATATAAGAAGCTCACAAACTCTTCTTGTTTCACTAATTCAAATTTGGGCTTGTATGTCAAATCCACAATTTGCTCCCAAAGTAATGGAATTGATCCCCGAATCTACAAAATCCAATGTCAGAAGTGAGATGTAAAGTCATAGGTGCTGTATAAAGATCTAGAAGACTTAACAAGTTGAATACTTAGATTTAATCTGCATCCTAGGATAGTCTAGTTGAGTATCATATGAGGGAATTGCATCGTGACTTAGATTTCCAACCATTGGAAAGAAAAAAGAATATGCACATCCAAAATACATGCTAATGATCTAAGCGAAGTGTTACCTGAACAAATGATGCTGTGAACCCATTCAAATGAATAATTTGCTCACTTTCCACAAAATTAGCAACATATCCATCAGAGTCAGCTCCTCTTCTCCACAATCGAGTTCCTTTCAGAACAAGAAGATCAATAATCAGAACAAATGTTGTTTTTTTCCCTTTATTTCGAAACAATTTGGTAAGAATTCATAATTTTCAATCAAAAATTTAACATGTCTCACAAGAAGGATACATATAAGAAAGAAAATCGATTAGATTTGTTATACTGGTAGTATATAGGAATAGGATCACTCTTTCCATTTTCCGAAGTATACCATGACTGGAAGACTCTTTAAGATTTACAACTTCAAATTTTCTGAAAGAATCCAATCAACTAAAACGATAATGAAATATAAAAGATAAAACAACAACCAAAGAAGCAAAGTACTCGAGGTACTTTTAAATCTTTCTCTTTGTTGAATTATGTTAAACCACCAATCAATTCAAAAGTCTAAGCTGATGTTCGATGGGGGTAAATTTAATCATATCAACCAACACTCCCCCTCACTTGTGGACTTTGAAATTTGAGAAATTCTCAACAAGTGAAATTTAATTTTAATTGGGGAGGAAACGACTTAGCAGGGATTCGAACTCATGACCTCCTGCTCTGAGGAAACGATATTGATCGATATTCGAATAGTTACAATGTTCTTTCTTAAATAGGAAAAGCCTATTCTCTAAATCTAATGAAGGCAATTTACAATATAAGGAAAGTATACATTAAGGAAAAATTATGTAAGGAATAGATACATAAGAAAAGAATCAAAATAATTCAACACTCTTGAATTATGGCATCTGGCAACTTTGAGTCAAACTTGAGCACTAACACTGGAACATTAATTTTTGAGGAAGAGACAATATCTTTTGCAATTTAAGACAAGAAATACCTGTTCTTCTAGTGCATCTCCGAGCAATTAGAGTTACATCAACAATATCTTTTCCAATAGCAGCCTGAAAGTTCTGGAAGCCTGAAAATCTATTAAGGAAAGACTTCCAAGAGGACGACAACTGATGGTACGAACACGTTCATGCAAAATTAAGAAATTAGAATAAAGAAAATAATCTACAAGCATCCAAAACTAAGACGACTGAGTTGAGAATTAGAGAAGGATACTCCCTTGGATAACAGGTAGTAAATATGGATCAAGCTGCAAATATGACAAGATAAATGTTAACAGAACATATATCAAGCAAATGAAGAACAGATGACAACGAAATTTCCATCAATCCAACCTTATTTTCGATGAGCACTTCCAGCAAGTAATTGTTCCAAAGAAATCTTGGTTCTGCCTGTAGGCAAGAAAATATTCTATGTAAAACTTGAAATTCTTTTGCGATTTAAGACACTAGAAAACAATGATAAAACTTGTGGCCTGAAAAATATTTGACAACATAAGAAAAAAGAATGAAAATCAAAATGAGGGGTAACCTGTCTCCATAAAGGGAGTAACTTTGATTCATCCCCTAAAGCATGCAACTTTTGTGTACTGCAACCAAAAATAAATAATTAAATTCAGAGAGAGAGAGATCAAAAGCATATACCCACCAAGTCTGAAGGGAAGAATAATGACCTGAGCAAAAAATAAAGATGTAAGAATTTTAAGGCAAATGAAGCTTATGTATGAGTGCACCAAGGTACATAAGGACAAATCAGAATAGCCAAAAATTAACTAAGACAAGTCCGTTCAAGCAATTGTTAACCATTTTGTATATGAACCCTTTTGTTTCTTATATTTCATCCAAACTAGAGTCGCAGCTTCAAATTAAAACAAAACATATTGACTGATGCTTCACCTCAGGGTTAAATTGGTATCATAGGAATAATAGAGACCATGGGTCTTCTCCGCAACGCTCAAGAGCCCAGAAAAGTCTGCCTCCATCTTTTTCTGCTAGAGATAGTCTAATTAGTTTAAATGAAATGATATAGTCAGTTATTACTATGTGTTATAGAAGAAAACAACCAATAGAGTCTTACCTGCTCCACAGAAGAACTGTTTCCCGAATGATCGCATGGAAAAATTTTCAAGGATGAAATTCTAAAGATGGAATGCCCCAAATAAGACCCCACACACTCACGGTCGGTAATGACAATTAAATAGGATCCTGGACGATGGCAGAAATAGTGTAACATCTAAGTATGTGAGCAGTTTAGTGAAGAAAAAGAAAATATACATTGCTTCTCAAAGCATCAAAGGGATGCAGCAAAGAAAATATACATGATGCCTAATGAAAGTGAAGGCCCCAAATCAAAAATAATATGGCCATTTAGACATAATATGATTTAGTTTAGTTTAGAGTTTAGACCATGTTTGCTTATTATGAATAAGAATAAGTCCTCCTGATTCCAATATTTACTTTAGGAAACATATCTTTTGAAGAATAGAGAAAAATAAGTGAACTTATTTAATTTTTTCCTTTGCTATGGAAGAGATCAAATTTATGTACTGTACAAAAATTTTAAAATTGAAATTGCAAGTCTACTTTCATGGTTAGAATGTAGCCTTGTCAGGCATTCAAACAAGAAACTATTCTAATAATCACTTGCAAAAGATGCATGATGTGTTGGAAAAACATCAATGTATGG
Source organism: Sicyos baderoa (assembly GCA_037832685.1). NCBI lineage: Eukaryota > Viridiplantae > Streptophyta > Magnoliopsida > Cucurbitales > Cucurbitaceae > Sicyos > Sicyos baderoa. The sequence continues at coordinate 6,988,416 of JBBMEF010000025.1, forward strand.
TCAGCAATACTTAAGCTCTTAAAATCAATCTCTACAGCTTTGTTCTCTATGAAAAAAATCATGGCATTTTTTAATCCTCTTACGTCAACCATTCTTAGCCAACACGGAACAACTGCAAACAAAATGGCAAAACAACAACGAGGTACACGATTGTATACAAACAAAACGCGAGAATTGATCAATCAACAGAAAAAAAATCAACCAAATTTCTGCGTTAATTAGATGTGATTTGTCACCTGCTAATAGTTTGAGCAAGCCAATCACTCCAAAAATCGTCCTAATCTTCGGAACCCTGACAGAGCTGCATTGTGGAAGCTCATCTAGCAACAAAGATGAGAATCAACAAAATCATCAAAATCACCAAAAAGTCAAATGTGAGCAATCACCTCAATCCCACCAAAAAGAGGGCAAAAACATAATCACCAACCTATGAGTTTCATGGATCCATCGACACGACTGACCGACAAAGACGAAGCACAAGAACCATCCGTCGGTTCTACAACATACTGATCCGGAAATTCCCATAACCGCATACGCGTATACAACTTCTGTGCAGAATCTGCCCTCTCCATCATTATTCAAATCGAACGCAGCAACTCACTAACAAGAGAATCAGAGAGACACACACAGTAATCAATCAAAGCAACAGTTAATGGAGATTGTATAAAATAAATTCAAAATCCATACCGGTTACGCGATCTTCCGGAACAACCTTCCCTGATAAACAGAGAGATCCTCTCGCCGAGAGAGGTTCGATCGAGAAGGAAGAATGTGGATCAATGGAGATTGAGGAATCGAGGCAGCGAAGTTGGTTTGATTCTGTGATTTCCAAATTGGGAATTGGGAATTTTTTTGGGTTTTTTAGGTGTGGATTGTTAAAGTGAATTTAAGGTTGGAGGGATTAACGAACTTTGCTGAATGATCGGACACACTACATTGTTCTTCGCGGGTCGCCACCATCGACGGAGCTCTGCCCCTCTTCGCGTCACGATGGGATTCGATCTCAACGCCCTATAATTAATTAACATCTTATCACTCTTATTTTCTATTTCTAAATTTAACTCATATTTTTTAGGGGAATTTGGATGTATATTATAATAAGATAAAAAATTGAGTAAATAGCAACTTTTTGAAAATATTTGTAAATCTATCAAAATCAGATTGATAGACTCC
>JBBMEF010000025.1:6989688-7012574 GCA_037832685.1 Sicyos baderoa
TATAAGAAACAAGAAACAGAAACAGTTATCAAACACATTCTTATTTCTTATTCTAAAAAATCAAGAAACAAGAAACAGGAAACGAGAGTGTTACCAAACGGGCCCTTAGTGTTAAATTTACCTTGTTTTTTAGATAAAATAGGTTTTAACCAACATGGACATTGTGTCACAAAAATAATCAACGATGACAAATCAAAATATTTGTTCACAAAATAATGATTTTATTTTCAAATTGTTGCTCGGAGGATTCTTCATCCAACTTAAAATAAAAACCTTTTATAAAAATGAATAAATTTCGCAAATAAGAACAAAAAGAAAATTGAAAGGAAAAGAAAGTAGAGATTAAAATGGTTTTATATTGAGTTATGTATTTTCAATTGCTCAATATTTATAAGATTTACAATAATACATGTTATACGATCTACATAATTCAAAAATAGAAACTCATTAGAATAATGGTTGATTGAGAGGTAGTTGAGATAGGTAACTTATGAAATTTATTATAATACTTGAGTAGAATTAAAAATTCAATTAAAGCCAAAAGTAGCATAGCTCTACTGGCATCTTGTACGGCTTAGTAACCAGAAGGTTACAGGTTCGAATCTCCCCTCCCCCAATATTGTTGTATAAAAAAAAAAATCAATTAAAATAATTAGAATCTAAAATATTCATAATATAAAAGGTTATTTTTAAATAAAAGGAAGAAAGTTATATAATATATTTTTTTTGAACAAAGTCATATAACACTTATATTCTTTTTATGTACTTGTCAATAGCTTTACTATAAATATATAGTCAATTCCAAAATTGTTAGCAAGAGTTGAGATTCCATTTTATTATCATCTCAAATCAATCACATGGTGTCATCCCAAATTTTCATCACATACATCATTTGTTCATCACAAAATCACTAAGGTTAATAAAATAAAATATAGGTTTCTCAAAAAAATAAAATATAGAAATTTTGTAGTTAATAAAAAAAATCATTAGAACCTTACAAAATCCAACAACGCTAAGCATCTAACTATTTTTGGTTTTTTCTATTTCTTGTTTTTCTAAAAATTGCTATTTCAATCATATTTTTCTTTTTGTATAAACTATAAGTTAGATTGATTCGAAAAAAAGGTTAGAGTTTAGTTTTTATAATTTAAAAAATTTAGAATTTAGTCTCAATTATTTTAAAAAGTAGAATTTTTTAGTATAATAAATCTAAATATTAACTGTTCATGCGTATATGATTAACTTCACATTCAAAAACAATTTATGCATATTCAAACTATTTATAAACCGTATAAAATGGCAACCACACTGAGTCGATCATATCAAACAACTTCTATATGACACAACACGACAACCATCACTCGTGTCATTTAAGGAATAAGACGATCCTAATTTTGCGATAAATACTCGATATTTGAATGCGACTAAAACGACTACAATGTAACAGAAAAGAGAGCACAATTGCTTGTATTGGTAGTTTTGCAATGAAATCAGTGAATACAAGTATTTCCAGTTCCTCATAGAACATGAATGTGTGTAAAGGCAATCATATTGATAACAGGTAGAAAATAAAAAATAAATCAGTTATTTTCAGGATGATCCCACGAACAGTTTCTATATCCTTAGTCAAATATTTCACTCACTTGTGTCAATGTCTTGGAAAAACAATACTAATTTTTACACGCTATATTAGTTAATAAACAAACAAATCATTTAAAAGAAACAACAAAAATTACGGGTCGACGGTCAGACAGAAGAAAGAACCTGAAAAGAGCATCGTCCTGCAGTCGAATGGCGTCCGCCTATCCAGACTTCACTTGCCCACTCTAATCTGGAGGTTGCTCATTCCAACATTAACCTTTTCGACCTCTGATTTATTCTTCACTTCGCTTTGAGGTAAGTTCCTAGGATTGAACCAAGGATGTTGTAGGCACTGCTGCGCGGTTGGTCGCTTCTCTGGAGCGAAGTCGAGAACGGATCGGAGAAACTCAGCAAATGATTGAGCATCAGCTTCTGAAAATTTATATTTCTCGACTAGTAGTCGATCGAGAGACCAGAATTTCAGTCTCCGAATCCTCTTTAGGTCCCCGTGCCTGTCGAAGTAATCTTTTGAACGAGCTCCTCCTATTGCAGTCTAGGGTGACAAGCCAAACATATGAGAAATGGAAAGCAAGAGGTATTAGAAACTAAAAGGAGCAGCTTGATGTGCTGAGCTTACTTTTCTAGGCATCTTCCCAAGGAGTTCCATCATCAATGCAAGATGATCCTGAAACCAGCACATAGAAAAGGCTAAATATGAGACCAAGAAAGAAACTTGATAATGGAATGAAATATCAAACTTGTACCTTTGACAATTTCCCTACTTGGATATAGTAGTTACAAACTAAATGAAGCTCAAAGTGCTGGTAAAGATAAAGCATTATCAAACAAAAGAACTGGTCCCTTTAACTTTTAAACCCTCATTTCTTCATCATGGTAGTAGTATAAACAGGCATCGATATTCGTGCATATATATAAACACAGAAACACTATTATTTATTTGTGGATGTCTAGACCAGCTTACGCACACCTTGACTATTCATACGAGACATAGTGTTTGACCCTACAACATTCAAATGACAAGGAAACCGTAGAAAATTTATTCCTAGGTAGGTGACCACTATGTATCAAACTCATCACCTCTTAGTTTCCCAAGGTCTCCTTAACCACTAGGCCAACGATGGTTTTTTACCCAAATTATGAAATCGCTTCAATCCTAATCCAACAGTTTGGTTAACTAACTACTAGCTACTAGCTAGACAGAAAAATCAAATTTAGAGAACATGCTTGTGAACTAATATATTTTTTGGATAAGAAGCTTGTGGACTATATATATTAATCCCATCATCTCCCTACTTTTTTTATAATAAAAAATAAGAATAAACTTGTCATGGTATAACAATCTGTTCTATATTTTCTTTCCACCCTTCCTTAATTGGCAGGGAACAAGAACCAAATATTTGGGATCAGCTAATAATGATAAGTTCCAAGAATACTATTACTAAGGAATTGTTAGCAAACATCCTTACCTCATCCTCGCTATAGTCTTTTCCTCCTTTAGGGGTAAACATCATGTCTCCCGTGGCGAGTTCAAAAGCGATGCAACCAAATGACCACATGTCAACCGAGAAGGAATATCCGGACTGCAGTATGACTTCAGGAGCTCTGTACTGTCTTGTTTGAATTTCTTCCATAAACTGCTTATCTGCCCAACATGCGTTGCCAAAATCTACAATCTTGCACCTCAGATCAATACCATCTAGTTTTCTGTCTTCAGGCTTTGTGGTTACTCCTCCCATAGAATCTCTTCTTTCAGAGATCCTTGAAACTGCTCTCCTTGCTCTTCTTTTCAATTTCTTCTCAATAAGAGTCATGGTTGCTCCACCATTCGGGTTTCCCTCGGGCCTTTCAAGGGTAGGAGCCTGTCCGGACCGTACAGGATCTTTGGTAGGATCAATGGTGGAAAATAGAAGAATATTTTCAGGTTTCAGATCAGAGTGGATAATGCCAAGTTCTCTGTGCAAATAGTCAAGTGCGACCAAAATACATTTGCACATCTCCCTCACTTTATTCAACTCAAGAACTTTATAGCGGTAATACTTGATCAACCGAAGTAAGCTATCGCCAAGAAATTCAAGAACCATGCACAGGTGTTGCCCGTTTGGCCCAGCATGCTTAAAATGATCAATCAGTTGCACAATGCACTTGGAGCTCGAAGGATCGCTTTTCGAAATTGCGGAAAGAACTTCAATTTCATGAAGTGCAGCTTCAGAAAATTGGGGAGCACTTTTCTGGATCTTAAGTGATACATATTTCTAAGAAAAATAAAAGAAAAATTATAAAACCAGAAAATATACTGCCACCACCATAATTTAGAAACATAACCTAGAAATAACATTATATATAATCTACCAAATATTAAAGTTGACATTAATATAAATTAAAACCCACGATAATACTTTTCCTGGATCTAAATACCCATTTCACTTTATTTGACATTCATGCCTAATGGGAAGTCTTTGCAACTCTGTTTGGCTAATTTTGTGAGTTTGTCAAACCTACCCTTTATAATATCAAGGAATGGGAGCTTCGTCCCACTACATAACCGGGGCACCCATGCCCGTCTCAAGAACAGGGAGACAACAAAGGATTTTACAACTAAGCTCACTCGTGGGTTTAGGATTTGGGATCTCCAAATGAACATGCCTTGATGACCTCGAGCCTCCATCAACGAGGCCGTCCCTTGGGGACGTCTCTCCTACCCTTTTTGTAACCCTTCTCTCTTTAATACAACATTTCTCTTCCTAAAAAAGAAGGGTATTCTGAAATAACATATAGTTGGGACCTTCCTGAAGCACTTTTACAAGTAGGTCCAGATGCAAGTTGATGGAGAAAATGAGTGGTCAAGTCCCTGTATAACCATATCCTTTGCCAAAAAATGCAAGCCTGGCCATTCAAACATCAAAACAAAACAGGAATCTTTAATCCCTCACCACTAAGCTACTTACCTGATCTCTCCCAACCCTTCTTAGATTATACTGTACAATTTCAATCAATTAACATTTCATCTCATAAATGTGAACATTTAGTGAAGATTACATTTACACCTAAGTTTTAAAAAAACGGATACCATCCATAAATGGAAAATGGGGGATACGTATCATAATAGAGACAGTCCAAAACGAACCCCACATATCATAAAGATCTAACAAAATAAGCAAAGAAACGTATAACTTAACGACAAATACAAATGGGTATATCCGTTTGGATCCAGAGAAACTGCACAAGTTCATAAATCATCCAAAAAAAAACGCAGAACCCATTAACATTCGAGCAAAATCGATTCAGAAAAACAAAACATCAAAGCAAATCGATGAAACAAAAAATGGGGTTTTGGGGGAAAAACGTACAGAGGAGCGAGTATCATAAGCGAGCCAAACGGTGGAGAATTGACCCCAACCGAGCTTTCTCTGAGCGACATATCGGCCGCCGGCGAAGTGATCGCCGATCCTCACCGCGTGGTACCCTCCTTTCCGGTAAGAATCGATTCCCTCGTCATCTTCAGACCCCGATGAAGACGAACACGACATGTCGGAATCCCAAATCGTTCAGATCCAAGCCGATCCGATCCGATCAGAGATAGAAAAGGGTAAGATCAAAATCTCCTTGGAATTAGGGTTGAAATTGGGAAGAACAAAGAGAGAAAAAAGGGGGGAAGTTTCTTTGCAAATCAATCTCAGAGATAAATCACAAATTTATATAATACCAAAAAAGAGTGTAAAAAAGTTCCAAAATTTTCATGGATGGGTGAATTGAATGGTGGGGTTTGAAGTTCCTCTGGCTGGTTCTCCTTCTTTTTGCCTTTCATATGAATTTTATAATTCTCAAATCTATGAACTATTATTATTATTATTATTATTATTATACCATTTTATCTTTGTTATGGGTATGGTAAAGGTGTATTATTAGGGCATTAATATTAGGTGGTGAGGGATGTTGATTGATAATTATCACACAACTACTTTGTTGTGTCTCATAATTTTGCCTTCAACTATTCTCATGTAATTATAATTGAAATATTGGAGGGTACACATTAGCTTAATTTATGATCAAAACAACTTTTTTGTATAATGATTATAAGTTGGTCTTTATTTTTTCGTTAGGTTGGTAAGAATCGATTCTTTATATTGAAAAAGAATGTGGTTATTCGTAAAAAGTAGTTGATTTTATTAGTTAAAAAATATGGGAAGATAAGAGTCATTGACTTTATGATATAAAATTTATGTCTTATTTACTAAGTTATATTCGAATAAATTTAGAGAAAATTGCATAAATCACCAATAAACTATGAAGTTATCAATAACACCTCAAATTTTAAACTTGATCAATTAACCTCTTAAATATGAGAAATGTTGTAATTAATTCCTATAATCAAAATTAAGAGAAATATGAAAGGGTAAAATTGTCATTTAGAAAATAAAGAATGTTTATCTCTCTTAATCTCTTACTTTGCATTCTTCCTCAACCTCCATTGCAATAGCATAGATTCCACACACATGAAATACTAAAAGAAGGTTTTGAGAAATTCAAGTCTTATTTAGTAAGTTATATTCGAATAAATCTATGATATTAGTTTATATATATATACTCCATCAAAGTAAATTTTGAGAAATTCATATCTTTTCTACCTTTATTTCATTGATTGGCTCTTCTATTTTTATTATGTAAAGTTTATGAGAAGAGGAATATTTGCATGCTACCAGCATGCAACTCTCTATTTGGTAAAATCTGAACCACACATTTTTTATTTAAAAAAATATATATTTATTAAAATTGAAAACAAATTTAATGGACCAAATTATACCACATCAATGGCTGCATGCTGCCCGGACAGCATGCAAATATGTCTCTTATGGGAATGTGTTGCAATTATGAAAATAATGACTTTAAATTATTGAAATTATAGCTTAGATTTCATTAATGTACTAGGCAATCATATGCATTAAAACTATGTAATGAGAACAAAAGTTGAATTATGAAGGGCCAATGTTATAAAAAAAAAAAGTTATATATTATTATTATGAAGGGTCCATTGATTTGTAGTTGTACTAACTTTTATGATTAATGTTCTCTTACAATTATTTTAGGCATTAAAGTAATTGTCTACTTGTATTAGTGGTTATTGCAACATTTCTATCGTCGTTTATGAGTTAGGGATGAATCGACATTTTCATTATGAAACTTTTTTTTTATTATAAAATTTATAACCTAATATAGTATAATGTGGATGTTATATAATAACAAGTACTATATTTAATTAATTTAAGAGTATTTCATTCTTATTCTTAAAAAAGGTACATTTCATTTCATTTTTTTTTTTTCTAGAAATCTGTCAACGACAATATTTACATTTATCATAAATTTGAGATTCCGACAATTTTAACCTTGCGTGTATTGTAATGAAGTTTTTTTTTTCCTCATCTATTTTTATAAACGAATATCTGGTAAAAAAATTATTAAAATTTGTTGTAGGTGGCAGTTTTTTTTAAAATATTTTATCCATAGCAAAATTTTGAGATCTTCTTCTTTCATATTTCCGTTCACCATCTCGTCTATTAATGATATTGATTGAAGACTATTTGTATTGATTTAAAATTAGAGACAACTAGAAAAATGACTAGAATTTAGAAACTAATTAGGGACGTGACTAAAGATTTAGAAATTTTTGTTTTTAACGCTCACAAATATAATTATACATTATCTTCGTGTACATATTGTTGTTGGTTGTTGTGATTATTGTGTAAGTCCAGTTAATTTTTAATTAAAAAATGGTTGACAATAATACCTGAGCTTGAGTTTTATAACCGCCTTAAATATATATTTTTGAAGATGATGAAAAATTCCTTTCGATTCTTTCTTCTCGTTGAACAACTCCTAAAAAACTCCAACAATGCATTTGTGATTGATGATAGCCCACGTGTTGAAAAACATGACCGTGAGAGAAATGCATGCATTTCGTTGGCTCTTATTCTTGAGACTTCAAGGGACCGACATTGGAGCCACGTTTTTTAAGATACAAATATTTCCGGCGTAAACTTTCAAATCTCTTTTGGTGCTGTGATATTTTTTCCATTGTAAGTTTAAAATTAAATTCCTACATTAGTGGGATTTTTTTTCCTATATTAGACATGATTTACACATATTTTATACCTGAAAAAATCTTACTTTGTAGGGATTATATTTATAAAAAAAAAACAAAAATGCACATGTTAGACATTGGTTGCACGTATTCAAAAATGCACATGTTAGACATTGGTTGCACGTATTCTGTATATCCTAGATTAGTTTGACACCTATTTTGTACATAATATTGTATGTATTAGGTGAATAACTTGTTTTTTTTTACATAAGATAAACGTTGTTGGCACATATCCTATACATATCATGTTATAATAAGGGTGCATATGTTTGTTACTATTGCATATGTATATATTTTTGTGAATACGTTGTTTTCTTGATTTCTTTTTTTGTTAGTTTGTGCATATTTAAGATATTGTTGGCACAAGTTTCTCTTCAAATATAAGATCAACATTGAGTTCAAGTGACTCAAAATTTAGCACATGCAACAGATCTAAAATTATGCACTGCATTTGTAGTCCCTACAATTTATTAGTATGCACTCTGTTTGTACATCCATTGTACATCGTGATTTAAGCATATGCGACAAATCAGTCACGTATCGCGTGAAGTATATAAACTTTTTCTAGTTGTGACTACTTAATTTCTCTAACTTTGTCTAATGCATTTTGTTTGGGAGTTCACATCATTGATTTTATCTTGGTAGATTACCTACATATGTATATGTAAGACTGAGACTCCATTATAATCAGTCAGTTAGATGGGGGTGAACGAACAAATGAATTGTTCATGTAAAAATGATAAAAATAATTTAGGTAAGATATAAACATTTAAGTAAGAAAACATATATGATAAGATAGTTACCGTAAATTTAAATTTCAAAAACAAAATAGTTATCAAACTGAGTCTAAATGATCGTCAGATTGAAATGAAATTAGGTAAGTACTCAAATATTTTCTTGACTAAGTTGACTTAAACAGTGGGAGTGAAGCTAATCTATCTTATAATGAAGACTTGGTATTTTGGTTTTTCTTGTGCCTAATTTATCATAAATCTGATCATATTGGTGACATTTAGAGAAAAAGGTGAAAAACGACAATCTTGAAGCAATAATACAATGAACCACAAGCCAACAAGTCGCATCAAAATGGAAGATAAGAATGAAACCTGCTACAAGAATCCATTTTTTAGACCCCATTTGATAACCATTTGGTTTTTTGTTTTTAGTTTATGAAATTTAAGCTTATTCTTACTCAAATTTACTACAAAGTCTTCTACCATTTTTACAATATATCCATCTTACTAACTAACTTTTTAAAACAAAAAAAGTAGCTTCTAAAAATTTATTTTTGTTTTTAAAAGTTGGTTGGTATCCTCCTACTTTCTTAAGGAAAGATGGATAAATTGTAGGAAGGGTGGAAGACTTTGTAGTAAATTTGAGTGAGAATATGCTTAAATTTCAAAAACAAAAAACAAAAAACCAAATGATTATCAAACGGGGCCTTAATTACTCCAACCATGATTTGATACCAACCAGTAGTTCTTCACAATTGATAATTTCCTCAGGCCTAGTAGTAGGGATATCCAAAATAGTTGTATAATGGAAGATCATATTACCTTAGAAACTAAATAGAATACCCAAAATGTTACCTATACTAACCTTCATAAACTTTGATGACCCCCGGTGTCTATGATAAAGGCCAAATATTTTTACCAAACTTCTTAAACTTTGATGATCATGGTGTCTAATGATAAATGAGGGGTCAAATCAACAAGTCATAGTTGTTACCACCTGACCTAGCAAGGAATCCAATGACAATTTAATGGTGTAGGGCAAGTCATAAAGAACAATCCTAAAATGGCAGATCCAAGTGACTTGGGAGTGAGGGTAGATACACAACTCATCAAACTCATGGAGTTGGTAACCAAAGAAGCATTTTTTATGTAACTTATAGAGTTTCATTTTGACCACTAAGACAATCCAGGATACAAGAACAATCTTAAATCATAAGTTCACTAACATTTTTGGTTGATAAAAGAGTTGGAGGGAATGTATATGGTGACCACCTAACAATTTAATTTAATATCTTAAATGATTAATAACAATCAAATGTAGTAAAATCAGACGGTAATGCAAAAGATTAGTCAAGGTATGCACAAGGTAGTCTAAACACTCACCAATAAATTTAAAAAAAAAAAAAAAAAAAAAAAAAAAGAAAAGAAAAACTTGGTTGGCCATACTCATTTTTCAATTCGTCTACCTGCAACTAGTCCCCAAGGGGCGGCTTGGTTGATTTAAAGTATGCTCATTTGGAAGTCTTAGGTTCAAAACAAACAAGTGAGCTTTATTGTAATATCTTTTGTTTTCTCTCGCATACGGACCTTGAGACAAGTGCGGGTGCCCCAGTTATGTAGAGGGACAAAGCTCGCTTCTTTGCTAATGCGAGGTAAATGAAAAGCAATGGACAGTCAACTAATCAACAGGAAATGGGCAGGTGAAGGAAGAAAACATGAGAATCACAGTTTCACACAGTTAATCAATTTGCAGGATCTTAGAATATAGATATCAAATTGAAACCACCTTTTACAAATTGGCTATAGTCCAAAAGCAAAAGCAAATATATTTATCTCTCATGATCAAATTTGTCTTTGCTTTCAAGAATCATGGCTACATTTAGCTAATATCCCAGCCCTATTTCCTTGAAATTCAGCAACAACTCGATTCGATATCAACAGAATAGATTGCAGACAGCATACAAAGTAACATTAATTCATGAGATCACTGAAAAAACGCTCAATTCGAATCGAATACTGAACAATGGGAGAAAAAACTTAGGAAATTTTAGGTATTGCATTATCTATTCCAATTCCTTAACAACCTTAATTCCCATACTATTAGCAGTGCCGATAATAGACTTACAAATGGACTCCAGCGGCATGTACTGGCAATACGGATCGGATTGCTTGACTTTCGCGATCTCGTAAACGTGCTTGAGCGTGAGCGTGGAGGCGACCACATGGCCAGGGCGGCCGCTCCCAGACTCGATCCCGGCGGATTTCTTCAGGTACCAGGTGACCGACGGCGACCTGACGGTGAACTCGAAGGTGTTGTCCTTGAACGCCGTGATCGTGACGGCCATGGGCGTGTCCGGCTTGAACTTTTGAGTTCGGGCATTGAAATCCTTGCAGAAGGCCATCAGATTCAGGCGGTACTGACCGAGCGCCGGTCCCACCGGTGGCGCAGGCCGAGCTCCGCCGGCAGGGACGGTGAGCCTGATGGTGGCGGCGACGGGGCGGCGGGTTAGGATCTCTTTCAAGGTGGCCATGGCTGTTCGCCGGAACTTCTTTTCACCGTGTTGTCGATTCAGGAAATGGGGAAAGAGGGTTTAGGTTTACTGAAAAGGAATGGTCCACAAAAGTGATGAAGTAAATGGGCCTAAGGGTTATGAACAGATGGGCCGAAATTCTAGGCCCATGGCCCACTAGCTTTTAACTTTATGTTGTTTTAGATATAAAGTGTTTTTTTTTTAAGTATAAATTGGGGGAGGGGGATTACAATACCAACTCTTTTAGGATTTGAACCCGTGACGCTGATGTTGAACTGGTTTACAATCAAATAATAAAAGCGTCACTGACCCTTTCGATTTTAGATATAAAGTGTTAATTAAAAAAAAAAAAATCTACAATATTTAAGTGATGAAAATTCGAATGCTAATTTCACCATGACTAAATAAGAGCAATAGCTCAAGAACATGACAATAATATATGAATTCGATTAACTAAAATAATAATAAAAAAAATCTATTGGATCATAGAAGAAGATGGTAAAACTCTATTTTTGTTGACCCTATAAAATATTAGAGATTAAAAAATTGATATAGTTATAAGTTTAGTTGTTAGACTTCTAAAACTGTGTTTATTAGATTTTTACCTTCAAAAGTTTCTTTTAGTTGTTTCAATAGCATCATAGGTATAAAGTTGATCATTTTAAATTTAATAATTTTTGAAGATGTGAAGATTCAAGCTTTAGACCTCATCCAAGATATCAAATGGATCGGTGACTTAATTGGTTATTTGGTTTAGAATTAATCTATCTTTACGGTCACGGGTTCGATTCTTGAAATCGGTATTTGTAATCCTCCTTCTCCCAAGTGTTTTTTTTAACACAAATTGGAAGAAAGATGACCAACAAACTCTACATAGAAAAAATAAATTAACGCTAAGCAAGATAATCAACTGCGCTAATGATCCTCGAAAAACCAATTTTTTAATCCATACCTTTTGGTTAAAGTTTCACTTTAATCCTATTTCAAAATCAATCACTTTCATGACATTTTTAATAATGCTCAAAAGACACATTAACAAGTTTTTATTGTTTTTAGTTATAAAAAAAGAGGTGTCAAATAAATAATAATAAATAACTAAATAAAATTATCCATCATCTTCTTCATCCATTTTATCTCATCTCTACTCTATAATGTTTAAAAGAAAAAGGAAGCAGTGGATGGTAATATTTGGAGATTCTATTATTAGGTTTACAAATTGATAATTGAATCTAAATTCTTGTTGGAGTTTTGAATGTGGTTCTGATTGTGTAAATGTTTGTGAGCTTAGTTCTTTTGTAGTAGGACATTTATATGAATGATTTTTTTTATTTTGATATCCGTGATTATCCGTGCCACCTTACGCGCATCTCGAACCCTATAGTATTTGGATGTCAAGAAAATTTGTAGGAAATTAATTCCTAGGTATATGATCACCATAGATTGAACTCATTACTTTATGCACCTCAAAGCTTTTTTGACCAATTGAGTCACTCCATGATAGTTGAACTCATCACCTTATTCTGTTTTTCTTAATAATCTAAAATAACTTTAGTCATTATCCAAGTCAACATTATGTTATCTCACTAACGGTTCCGTTATTTCAAAGACTAAAACGGAGTATTATTGTAAATCGTACAAGATGTCGCTAGAACTCCGTTCATGATGGCCTAGTTTTTCTAATGTTATATTATATGATAATATTAAATAATTAATATTTAAGGTTGAGTAAGAATGAAAATTTAAAATGATATTCAACACAAAACTTAATAGCACGTGTATATTGAACTAAATTACGATCAAATAATGAAATTACTAAATCATTAATTTTTTCGATGTTTATTCACCATTTTTAGTTCACGTGTCAAATAGAAAAGCTCGAATCCCTATTAATAAAAGGGTTTTTTTGGTTGACCTTTATTTTTATATATATATATATATATATATATATATAAAGAATTGTCCTTAAATGATGGACTCGCACCCTAATAATCCATTTATAATTACTAATTATTTATTTTAAATTATTCAAAATAAATTATTTTTAATCACTTTTTTAACTACTAGAAATAAATATTTATTTTAAATATGTTTATAAACAAGATTTTGATACGAAAAAAAAAAAAAAAAAAACTATATTTAAGCGAGCTTGTAGCTAAACTTTCAATTGTTAAGTACTCTATATAATTCCTAAAACTAAGTCCAGTCTTACGAGAATCCACCCACTCCCATGAAATTCGATTGAAGGGTCTGAAAATGGCTGCGGCCATCGAATGTTTGCACTGCTCAAAGTGTTGGGGGCACCATTTGTTTGTCTGAAAATGGAAACATTTGAGTTGTGAGACCAATTTCAAGGATTTCAGCTCTTCAAACGTTCTAAGAATCAGGGCTTAAGGTAAGGCTAATTATGCTGCTCTTTTCAATCATTTAATGGCTATGTACTAGAGTTTGAATCCATGGAGATGGACCCTTATTTTGCCAACGACCTGAAATTCTATTGGCTTGTTCTTGTGGATGATGTTTCTGTGAACGTGGTTATTGACTTTTTAAGTTTATGTAGCTTAATTTTTTTTTATTATGGTTGGTTTTCGCCTTATCTGAAGTGTATGAATCTTTAATATCTCATTTCTGGAAATACCCATTTGAATGTTTTGGGTATTTCTTCTCTATAATGTTGTTTTTGGTTGGATTCTGCTTTTTGTTCCTTGATTTAGGTTCCCTTTTCGTTTTGTGTGGAATAGATGTGAAAGTTTCTACTAAACTCGCCTGTGACATTAATTTGTAGACACTTCCCGTATCTCCATTCCTTTGATGCCTCCCGGTGCCTGGCCTAGGGACGGACGTGGTTACCCCGGGTATAGTGAAACGAAGCTTCGATTTCCCGGTTTAAAATCTCTGTTTTGTTCTGTGATTTTGCTTGAAATTGCAGCTTATGCTTATGAGTCTCTTCTTCACTAGTATTGGGTCCATTTGTGCAAGTTTATTGAGTAGAGAAAACTGTGATTTGGAGTTACTGTTTCATGTTTTGCTGTATTTGGATCATTTGGATTATTTGTTCATGCAATTCTGTGTTTGCTTTCACATTTTCAGGTGCATTTTCTCAATTTTGAAGTAATAGGATCTTAAGAGTATGCAGATTTTTGTTCACTGTCACTTTTTTCCTCACATCTTTGATGGGTTGGATTGCTTTTGAGGAATAGTGATTATCTTGTTCACAATTGGAGATGGTTATTTGTATTCTACTATTGATGCTTCCCTTCAGTGGGAGTTCTTCAATTGGAGATGGCAGAAATGTATCCACGAGACCTGATGTTGTCAACATTGGGGCTTTATTCTCTTTCCGTTCTATGATAGGCAAAGTCGGAAAAATTGCGGTAGAAGCTGCCGTGGATGATGTGAATTCTGATCCATCCATTTTAGGGGGGACGACGCTGAAGCTCTCTTTACATGATACAAATTACAGTGGATTTTTGGGCATCATTGAGTGTATGTATTTCATCACACGTCGAATATATTGTGCATAAAATGCCCCAAAAGGCGCGCCTCATACTCAAAAAGGCTCCAAGCTCATTGTTAGCGCCTCGCTTTGGAAAGGCGAGGCACATATAGAAAGGCACACACCTTTCATGAAGCCCTTGAGTTCCCAAATTGTGCGCCTTGAGGCCTTTCTTATTTATTTTTCTTTTTTTAAAATCTAAGTAAAACTATGACGGCTCTAGAGTGTCGTTGCGCCTTAAAAAACACTGATTGTGCATCAAAACTAATGTGTTGTTCTTGATTGTTTTATTTTAAATGAAGATGGTTTATGATTCTATCTTTTTACAGCCTTGCGTTTCATGAAGACTGAGACTATGGCCATAATTGGCCCCCAAAACTCTGTAACTGCTCATGTAATATCTCATATTGCAAAGGAGCTCCAAGTTCCTCTATTGTCATTTTCAGCAACAGATCCTACACTTTCGTCGCTTCAGTTTCCTTTCTTTATCAGAACTTCACAGAATGATCTGTATCAGATGGCTGCAGTAGCTGAAATAGTAGACTACTTTGAATGGAGAGAGGTGATTGCCATCTTTGTTGATGATGACCATGGTAGAAATGGTATTGCTGCATTGGGGGACCGACTTAACGAGAAAAGATGTAAGATATCACTAAAAGTACCATTGAAGCCTAGTGCAAGTCGAGATGAGGTCACCGATGCACTTGTTAAGGTGGCTTTAACCGAGTCTCGGATAGTTGTTGTTCACACTTATGAGACCACAGGTATGGCGGTACTCAATGTGGCTCAATATCTTGGATTGACAGGACGTGGGTATGTGTGGATAGCCACTAACTGGCTTTCGTTGCTACTCGACACAAATTCGCCTCTTCCTCCGGCTTCTATGGAAAATATTCAAGGCCTTATTGCTTTGCGTCTTTATACACCAGATTCTGCACTTAAAAGAAATTTTGTTTCAAGGTGGACCAATTTGACAAAGGAAAAGTCATCAAATGGCCCACTCGGACTGAGTACTTACGGATTATATGCTTACGATACTGTATGGATGCTTGCTCATGCAATAAATGCATTTCTTAATGAAGGTGGAAATCTTTCATTCTCGAATCTGTCCAAGTTATCTGGGACTGATGTTGGAACTTTGAATTTGAACTCTATGAGCGTCTTCAATGGTGGGAAAACACTACTTCAGAAAATTTTAGATGTCAATTTTACTGGAATAACTGGCCCAGTTGAGTTCACTCCGGACAGGGACTTAATTCATCCTGCATTCGAAGTGATCAATATAATCGGCACAGAGGAAAGGAGAATTGGTTATTGGTCTAACCATTCTGGCTTGTCGATTGCGCCTCCTGAAACCCTTTACTCGAAATCACCTAGTGAATCCAGGTTTAATCAAAAGCTATATGATGTAATGTGGCCTGGACAAATAACACAGAAGCCTCGTGGATGGTCATTTCCAAACCGTGGAAGACACTTGAGAATCGGAGTCCCGAGACGAGTCAGTTATCAAGAATTTGTTTCACAAGTAGAAGGAACTGACATGTTCAGTGGCTACTGCATTGATGTCTTCACTGCAGCAATCAGCATATTGCCTTACACGGTCCCTTTTAAGTTAATTCCTTTAGGGGATGGCCTTACTAATCCAAGTACAACCGAGCTTGTTCGTCTAATCTCTACCGGGGTAACCATTATAACGAAAGGCTACTTACCATAGAACTTTTAATGATAAAAGCTTCTTCTTTAACATATAATTTTTCTTTCCTGTAGGTGTTCGATGCAGCGATTGGTGACATTGCAATTATCACAAACCGAACTAGGATGGCAGATTTTACACAACCGTACATCGAGTCTGGTTTGGTAGTCATAGCGCCGGTCAAGAAGTTGGACTCTAATGCTTGGGCCTTTTTACGGCCGTTCACTCCGAAAATGTGGTGTATTACTGCCGTTTCTTTTCTTGTTGTAGGAGCAGTTGTTTGGATTTTGGAGCATAGGATAAATGATGATTTTCGTGGCCCTCCGAAGAGACAAGTTATTACTATTCTATGGTAGGTTCAGTTACATATTCATGTGAGATTTTTATTTTAAGGTCCTCCTTATCAAAACTTTCAAACATTTCATATTGACATTAATTTGTAGACACCTCCTATGTCTTCATTCCTTCGATGTCTAGCCTAGTGACAGGCGTGGTTACCCCGGATATACTGTTTCCCGGTTTCAGAAAATAAAAAATCATATTGACAATGAACTTTCTTCATATTCCTTTTTTTTCTCTTTTTCCGATGCAGGTTCAGCTTTTCAACTCTATTCTTTTCTCATCGTGAGTGAACTAACTTAATCTAACTTGATTTCTTAGTCTTGTGGAATTGAGTTTGATGGAAGCTCATTTTGTAATTCACGTATTTTGTGTAGGGGAAAACACAGTCAGTACCCTCGGTCGCTTCGTGCTGCTCATATGGTTGTTCGTGGTTCTAATTATCAACTCAAGCTACACTGCAAGCTTGACCTCTATTCTTACAGTACAACAACTTTCTTCTTCTGTCAAAGGGATTGAAACTTTGGTTTCAAACAATGACCCAATTGGCTACCAGCAGGGTTCATTCGCTCGAAACTACTTGATCGAGGAACTTGGTATTCATGATTCGAGACTTGTTCCACTCCTCTCAACAGAACATTATGCTAAAGCCTTGAACGACGGCCCAACGAAGAATGGTGTTGGCGCTATTATCGACGAGCGATCATATGCAGAGCTCTTCCTTTCAACTCATTGCGAATTCAGTATCGTCGGCCAAGAGTTCACGAAAAATGGATGGGGATTCGTAAGTACTACAATCATCAACAACATGTCTGTTGTTATCTTGCTTGTCTCTCTATATAGTTTTTCATCTAATAATGACACACTCCGCACTCGACAGGCTTTTCCGCGTGACTCTCCTTTAGCAGTCGACATGTCCACGGCTATTCTAAAATTGTCCGAAAATGGGGATCTTCAAAGGATCCATGATAAATGGTTAACGAAAAGTGCCTGCACATCACAAGCCTCCAAAATCGAGGTGGATCGACTTCAGCTCGATAGCTTTTGGGGTCTCTTTCTAATATGTGGATTAGTCTGCATGCTCGCTCTAGCGATATACCTCCTTCAAATGGTGCGCCAATATAGCAAACATTACTCGGAAGAACTCGGGTCTTCTGAGCAAGCCTCTCGATCAGCAAGCCTGCATCGTTTTCTTTCGTTTGCGGATGAAAGGGAAGATGTATTCAGGAGCCAATCCAAGCGAAGACAGATGCAGCAGGCTTCAGTTCGAAGCATGAATGGAGAAAATTCAACTGGGAGTTCAAGAAAACTTGGCGATGGTGATGGTGATGGTAAGTATTGATGCATGATCTTCTTGGAGAATAACATATACTGGCTTTTCTGTAATATATTATTCTACACAAGTTAGTTAGAAAACAATGAACTTGCAATATTTGGCCTTGAAAAAAAAAGAGTTTTTGTACAGCCAAATTGCTTAGGATTAAGCGAATCATCCTGCTAGAATAGTCGAGGTGCACGTAAACGAGTTCAGATCCTCACAAATATTAAAAAAGAAAAAAGAAAACTAACTTTATCAACCACTTCAACTAAAGACCATTATATTGGATAAAAATGTGTTACTGTAAGAAAAGAACCTTATGTATTTGGATTTGGTAGAAAAGATCAGTGACATATGTGTTACTGTGTTACTGTAAGAGAATAACATATACTGGCTTTTCTGTAAAAGATCAGTGACATATGGAACCTTATCCATTGTCTCGACTAACCATCCACCTCGTGGCGCCTTCTTCCCTAGCCACATATCACGATTCATCGACCTTAAGTTTACAAGAACCGCTAGGAGGCGGACACCATTTATCCTTTTGAACTACCTGAATCTCAAATTAGGTTATAGAATTATTTTTTTTGTTAAAAAAAAAAACCTCCACAAGTTGAATTAAAATATTGAAGAGAATAAAAAATGAGAGACAAGGGCAAAATGTGACAAGATGCTTTACATCCAATTGAGTATAAGACAAATTCAAGTTGGTTTTATTTATTGAATGAGAAAAGTTAGTTTATTTATATATATTTTTTAAAAAGTTATTTTATTTTAAGTAAAGAAAATGAACAGAAAAATAGTTTAAATTATTGGTCTTGCATGCTTGGCTGTGTCACTACCATCCATATCCACATGTTTGCTTTCTTTTTTTTCTTTTTTTTTTTGTTGATATTTTTTTACAAAAATTCAAATCAATGATTTGAGTTTGAGAGTGAACAAGTTTCAGCAGCCGATGGCCAGCAACCAAATTATTTTGGTCATTTAAAAAACATGCCTTTAAGATCATTATTTTTTAAAAACTATATATATATATATATATATAATAGTTTAAATATTTTTTACGTGACCACCAGTTGATTTTATAAGATTTAATTATAAAAAATAAATAAAAATTAATTGAACACATTTTTTTTATTATTATTAAATCAACTTATGATTGTAGCCTTTGTAAATATGAATTAAGTCATTTGGTATAGACAGTCAACTAAATTTTGTTAATTATTGTAATTAAATTATGGGAAATTATATGAATAGTTAAATTTTACAAAATAATTGCAAATTTAGACAAATTTGAAAATATTTAGCATTCATAGTCAAATATAAAATATAAATAATACTCATCATATTGTATAATGTATTAGTCATTCACTATAAAGAGTATTACTTTATATCGTATATTTGACTATGATTGCTAATTTTTTTTAAATTTGCTTAGTGTTGTAAATATTTTATCAATTTGATCTATTTCTACAAAATTCTTAAATTATATTTTTCATCCACATATATTTGACATGTGGGCAAACCACTTGAACATGACACTTTAAATTAAATAGACTATATGAATGGACATGTTAAATTTTTTTGTCATGTGTTGCATGTAACATCCAAGTGACATGTTCACTTGATTCAATATGACAATTTTTAATAATGTTACTTACCTTTTGGTAAGAAAGAATCTCAATCCTAAATATAGTTTAGTCGTTATATTTTAAATAAACAACATTTTTTTTGAGTTCATATCGAAGATGGGAGGTTTTGAATTGTAGTCTCTTAGTACTAAATCGTACAAAATGTTATTAGAGCTCTATTTCTGTTTTGCCCATTAAATTAATTTTTTTTATTTTATTGTTGAACTAGACCAAAATATATATATATATATATATATATATATATATATATGAAACAAATGTTAACAAATTCATTGAAATAACTGATTGCAGTCTTAATAATTTCAAAAGACCAAGGATCAATGAATAATAAATATAAAAGAATTAGGGGTCTTATTAATGTATTTAGTCAAAAAATATATATGAAAACAACCTAAAGCTTTGACTTTTAAATATCACTAATTTTCGTATAAGTTAATAGTTCAAATCATTATTTGTGCCTTCGTCATGAATATGACTATATATGTACTAACGAAATAATTTTAAAAAAAGACGAAAAATTAAAGTAAATCTTTTAAAAATGTATTTATACAATTTAATATAATAATGCTTTTTATTGCAAATTGTTTAAAATTATTACTTTACCCCAATCCAAAAGTTTGTCAATTCGAACCAATATTTATTTTAAAGTCACAAATTTATAACTTTTTGGAAATTTCAACCAACCTAATTATAAGAAGATTAATTCAAACTAATAGGGAAATGGTTCCAGATGCAATATTAACCCATAATTATCGCAATTTTGTCAATACTTTAAAAGTTTTACAAATATAACAATTTTGTAACTTTTTATAGACCATTTTTTTTTCTTCTCCCCATATTTTTTTTAGTCAAATCAATAAAACTGATTAAAATCATTATTTAAAACTTATTGATCGAAATAAATCAATATCATAATTCAATAAGTGACATTGATGAAAGATTGTTAATTGTCTATCAATATTATTTATTAAATTATAGTGATCTATCAATAGTCTATCTCATAGATAAAAGTTGATAAAATTGAGGATTTTGTTAATTATATATATAGAGAAAAGGGAGTGTAACCAATATAATGAGACTTCAACAACATTCATTATATATCAATTAATTTAATGACTTCCATTAAATATTATAAATGAAATCGATCAATATTTCTAATTAACCTTAATTAATATATTTCTATCAATATTACTTTCTTCTTTTTTTGAAACAATCAATATTACAAAGAGAAATATTTAGATCATGTCCGGGCATGATCAAAATAATAATTCCCACTAATATTAACCACATGTTATTTTATGTTAAACCCAAAAAATAAAAAGAGAAAAAAAAAAAAATTGTGGTCCATATTCAACCACATTAATGGATATTATTATTTAGGTCATGCCCGAGTATCACCTAAATATTTCTCTATTACAAATTGAAATCCATGCGGAATACATTTGCATCAATTTTTCGGATTCATTCATTTAATTTTATTTATGAAAAGCCTTGTTAATTAATACAAGCAAATTGACCTTGTTATGTGGCTCAACTTTTTAGGTTGATTGGAATTATTTATAGTGTGCTTTTAGAAAAATGTATACAATAAAGTAATGTCAATGTAATAAAAGGCAATTTAAAAAAAAATGTAATAAAAGGCAAGAATTGTCCAATCATGAAACGTTTTACTTTATAAATGGGATGGAAAATAGGCAAGTTGAAGTATATTATTAGGTTCTTCGCGACTATGAAAATTGGATTGAAACTTTTATGTATTATATGATAGTATTATTATTAGAAAATTTGCATTCCATATATAACATTTTTTTTTTCTTCATGTAGTACATTTTTTAAAATAACTTTCTTCATAGTATATTTTATTCAAAATTCATATTCTACCATCATTATACTTCTATCAATTTAATTAATAAACTTTTGATTTCTATCAGTTCAAGTGATGGACAGACTTCTATCGATTTTGAGTGATTAAATTATGCAATCAATCATTTCTGTCCACAAATGAATAAGTTTGAAAATTGTGCTACATTTTTTTAAATTTATTTTTGTAATATACATGCAAAATCTCCTTATTTATTATTATATTATTATTATTATTATTATTATTATTATTATTATTATTATTATTAATAATAAGTCTCTAATTGACCTCTCAGCCAGATTTGATTCATATAATGTAATGTTTTGACTATTTATCAAATAAAAAAAAAGGATTTTGTAGGAATTTCGGGAATTTATTTGATTTCTCCAAATAATAAAGAGATTTACATTTGTGATATATTTATTATAGATAAATATTTATAATAGTTGATGTATTAGTACTGGTTGGTCATTTCATTTCAACCGTAATAACTCTCCAACATTATTGTAATAACATATTTCCTAAGGAAAACAAAAAATTTGAGTAGTTATTTAGTTTTTTTTTTTTTTTTTTTAAGTACAATCATAATTAAGAATGAATATTTGAATTTATGATTACCTTTTTTTTCTTTTATCAATTAAATTATTACTCTTGAAAAAAAAACTCCAATATTAAGAGGGGTATATATATAGTCAACCAAGTCAATCATATGTATAAGCACAACCCAATTCAATTTAGTCCTCCAATTAATTCTCAAACCATTAATGGAGGTTCACTCTTAGCCATTTTCCTCAATTTCCTTGAACCTCCATTAATGGAGTTTGTGAGTGAAAACAGAGAGTCTGAAATTGTTATTATTTGGTTTGTAGGGAGAGAAGAGAATTAATTTTAGAGGGAGAAATGAAATTTTAGAATTACAAAAGGAGAGAGAAATAATTGGAAGGTTGGAGATGATCACATTTATGGTGGGCTTAAATTTAAATTTTTTTTTTTTTTTTGCCAACTCACCATTTTTTTTAACAGAAGTTAACTTTATTTAACAGTAGAGACCATTTGTGAGCTATTTGGATAGTTGGAGGACTAAAGTTGGACTTTTGATAATTAGAGAATCAAAATAGAATAATAGTCTGAATCTAAGGACCAAAATGATATTTTAACTATATTACTATTAGAATAGACAATCTTTTAAATGTTAAATGAAAAGTTTGTCCAAACGAGAAACACAAAATTGTTTCAAATAATCGTCATATACATGTTTTCATCAAATACTCTATTTTTAGTAGGTAAAAAAACATATTTTTAGTAATGGTTAATTTTAAAAAATATATGGAAATTAAAATACAGTTCCTATAATTTTGAAAATGATCAATTGATAGAACCCTATTGCATAAATATCACGTTCTAAAAAAAATCTTGCCTAAACGTTAAATAAAATATGGGGAATTTGCACGTATATTACAATAAGATAAAAAAATTGAGTAAATAACAACTTTTTGAAAATATTTGCAAATCTATCAAAATCAGATT
>JBBMEF010000025.1:7018223-7036884 GCA_037832685.1 Sicyos baderoa
AATAATGTCTGATAGACTCCATCAATAGTGTTTGATAGAATCTATCAAAAAAAAGTTGCTATATTTGCAATATTTTTTAAAAGTTGCTATAATTCTAATGCAAAATAGGAAAATTGCTATACACCGCAAATTCCCATAAAATATTATACCTACAATTTTATTAAGTTTTAGATAAAAGTTTGAAACCATATAGATTTGATAGTTTTTTTTATTACAACCCCCAAAGAAGAAAGGAGATCGAATATGTAATCTATTTGTCGATACATCACGTCAATTAAACTAAATTGAATGCATTTGACCAAATCCATTAAATAATTTTGAGTTTTCTCTAAATAAAAATTAATATATTTAAAAATTATGTAAAAAATCCGAATTAATCCAATAAAATGAATTGATTGAGTTCGATTTTATTTTTTTTATATTTTTTTATTATCACCCCTAAAATAAAGTATAAGCTTCTCAAAAAAATAAAAAGTATTTCATAATAACATATTTTTTACTCTTCATTATAATTGTAGCACAATTTTTTTAAGAAATAATTCATTCATAACATATTTTATCCAAAATTTCTATTATACCATCATTAGACATCTATCAATTCAACGGATAGACTTTAATCAATTTTGAGTGATTGAACAATATAAACTGAAATTGATAGATTTCAATCGTTTTTGTGCCCCAAATGAATAAGTTTGAAAATTTTATTATATATGAAATTATTTTGTCTTTTTTAATATACGTACAAAATCCTCTAAAATATAAGCACTTAAAACAAAATGTAAAGTATAAGACAAAACTGATTCCATTTCAAAAATAAAAAAGACAAAACTCATCCTATTACCTCCGTGGCTCAAAGTAAAAACTCGAATAATAAAATAAAAAAAATAAATTTTTTTTTTTTTTAAAAAAATGGATTAGAGACACAAATGTAAAGTGGTGGAATTTAATTGGTGATCTTGTTTCGAATTAATCAAATTATCACGATAATCTAGGCGTTGTGCTTATTTGAAACACGTTGATGCGTGTAGACCCAGTCACTGTAAGAATTATGAACAAATTTAATGTCCAAAAAATCTTGAAATTGATTTCAAATCCAAAATTCTTTACCTATAAGTGGTCAGAACTGGCGCATAAAATTTACCAGACGCAGCCGCCCCATATTCCATTGACCAATTTCTTCTCCATTTGGCCCCAATCCAATAAAATACTGATTTTACTGTTCATCAGTGATGGATTTTGATGACCCAGTTCAAAATTGGATGCGTTGATCTTCTCTCAATCAAGGGTTTTCTTGGGGTTTCTGTTAAATCAGTCAATCTTGTTTTTGTTTTTTGTTTTTTTTAATCCCCACTAAGCTTTTTCCTGCTCTCTTTCGTCTGTTTCTAACCCCCTTTTTCTTGTTCTTATATATAACAACTTCATTTTGTTGCTATCAACTTCATTTTGTTGCTGTTTGAGGCTGACCCATTTGGCTAATCTTGTTTATATCTGAGTTTTCTTGCATTTGGGTGCTGGGTTTGAGTTTTGAAGCTGAGAAATGTTGCTGGTTTATGGTTTGTGTTTGTGTTTGTTGTGGGGGAGATCGTCGGCGGCTTCGGCCGGCGGCGATGGCTCCACGAGGGAGCTTGACCAGACTCCGACGTGGGCTGTTGCTGGTGTTTGTGCTATTATCATCGTTATTTCTATTGCCTTGGAGAAACTCCTTCATAAAGCTGGAACGGTGGGTTGTGTTTTTCTTTGTTGTCTTGATTGTGGAATTTTGATTGCTTTTTTGTGGAATTGGTTCTGTTTCTTTGTGTTATTGCTTGATCTTGTCCTTCCATGGATAGTTTGGTTGTTTCTTCTTCTTTTCTAAATCTTATTAGTTATTAGTCACTGCCCAGTTGAGTTTTTCTACTGCCTTTGCTAGTTCTAGAGTTCTTTATGTGTTTCTTTCTGGGTACCATGAGATTTTCTATTTGATGTTTCCATGTCGTTTTCGTAATTTCACTCACTAGCTTAAGCTTATGCGTTGATTGGTGATTTAACACGATCCAACATGTTATCAGAGTAGGAGAGTAAGGAAAATTCTTGCATTAAATTTTTGGGTTGATTGATGATTTAACTTGATTCAACATCTTTAATCAGGTTGCTTGAAA
Organism: Sicyos baderoa; assembly: GCA_037832685.1. Classification (NCBI taxonomy): domain Eukaryota; kingdom Viridiplantae; phylum Streptophyta; class Magnoliopsida; order Cucurbitales; family Cucurbitaceae; genus Sicyos; species Sicyos baderoa. The sequence continues at coordinate 7,020,362 of JBBMEF010000025.1, forward strand.
TTTAAAATGGTCATTAGTTTAATGGAAATTATAGATTTTTTGACATCACCATGTTTCTCTGTTTTGTTCATTCAGTGGCTTACAGAAAAGCATAAGAGAGCTCTATTTGAAGCTCTGGAGAAGGTTAAAGCTGGTATGTTCTACAGCTCTGAAATTTAATTCAATATCTTTTGTTCTATGATTTCATTTTTTCCTATTTTGGTAGGTCAGCAAACTTGGATAAGTAGATTTATCATTTACGAGTGATTTGTTTTTTTTTATTACAGAGCTGATGATTCTGGGATTCATTTCACTGCTCCTCACCTTTGGGCAGAACTATATCATTAAAATCTGCATTCCCACAAAGGTTGCAAACACTATGTTACCGTGTGCGGCAGCCAAAGAGGCAAAGGACTTGGTTGGAGGCGATGAAAGCGAACATCATCGACGACTTCTATATTACGAACGCAGGTTCCTGGCTGCTGCTAGCCCCGTTAGTTGCAAGGATGTAAGAACCTTTATTTGGATACATTGTTCTTGACTGTCTAACTTCATTGTCTCAAACATATTTTGGAAAAATTCTCAAATCAATTGTTCATTGTTTTGTTCACAGGGTCATGTGCCGCTTATATCTATTTCGGGATTGCATCAGTTGCACATATTTATCTTTTTCTTAGCCGTATTTCATGTAGTATACAGTGCTATCACAATGATGCTTGGGAGACTAAAGGTATGTGAATTATTTGTAGAGTGTTTTCTATGGTTGCAAGTGTTTAGGATTAGATACTAATTATAAGGTACCTCAACTATAGTTTCTCATGAATCCAAGTTTATTATGCTATGAAATTGGCATTCAATCATTTCCTTAAAAAGAACTTGAAATGGGGTTGAGTGTATAAATCGAAATCTAAAACATCGACTGACGTAACTTCAGAATGGAACGTTTCGATTTGGAAATGCTTTCGCCTTTGTAAGTTTTTAATCTACTTGTGTTAATGTTTTATTAACATTACTTATTTTCTCTGTGCATAGATTCGAGGTTGGAAGGCATGGGAGGAGGAGACCTCAACTCACAACTATGAGTTCTCAAATGGTATTTCACAATCCTTTCTTTTGAATAACCTGAGTTTAATGATTTATTTTTCTCAACTTTTTTTTATAATAAACTAAGCAAAAAATGAAAGAAATGCATACAAAAGCAAAAGTAGAGAGCCCATAAAAAAGTTTATTTATTTTCTCATGGATGGACTAGCCTTCCCTCTTTGGAACTAAACTCGATGAACTTGTATTGCAGATAACGCACGATTCAGACTTACTCATGAAACATCATTTGTGAAAGCTCACACGAGCTTTTGGACAAAACTTCCCATCCTCTTTTATATTGTAAGTAAAGTTTCTCCCAAGCTTTGCAACTCTAATTTCCTTGTGAGATATACGGTTTTTTTACTGCGAAATCACTTGGATGTAATCTGGAAATCCGAAGACCGAGAAATCACATAACTACTAAGAACGCTAATATTATGGGTAGGTGCCAAAGTGGGCTTAGCCAACATATATCTCGACCATAAGGTCGCATGTTCGTGTACCAAAAAAACTTTTTGTTTAAGATATTGCAAATGAAAATAGGCAATGTAGAGCCACACATCCCTTTCTTCATCACAAGGACAAAAATGAGATTTATTAGACTGGATAAGAGATATGATTCTATGAATATCATGGTTCAGACATTTTATCCTTGCAATTCATTTCCTGGAGATTCCAAGCTCCTGAAATTCCTTAATTTGTTGCAGGGATGCTTCTTCCGACAATTTTTCAGGTCTGTTGGTAAGGCCGACTACTTGACGTTACGCAATGGATTCATCGCCGTGAGTTTTCGATTCCCTGCTACCTGCTGATCATAAACAACTTGTTTGTTCCTTTTATAACAATGCACTGTATCTGTAGGTTCATCTTGCTCCAGGAAGTAAATTTGACTTTCAAAAATATATTAAAAGGTCTCTAGAAGATGACTTCAAGATAGTTGTGGGAGTGAGGTAACAATCAGATATATTATTTTCTTTCCTTCCAAAAGAGTGCTATGTAGTATGTTCTCATGGGTGAATCTTTTCTTAGAATGACCAAACCTTTACATGTCCTGAATTATTTATTCAACGTTGTTTGCAGTCCCCTGCTTTGGGCATCATTCGTCGTCTTCTTGCTCATAAACGTTCATGGTGAGCTAGTTTATCCAAATCATGCTTGTTTAGTGTCCATAATCTCGAATGCGATTCAAGCAAGGTTCACTAATATACTATCTTCTTAACAGGATGGCAGGCATTGTTTTGGACATCCTTAGTCCCTGTTATTGTAAGATTTATTTTTTCTTTATTCGACACCATTCTATGCTTAAGTTCTTAACTGAGTACTAAAGTTTTTTACAACTTCTATCAATGGCAGATAATTCTTGCTGTTGGAACAAGGCTTCAAGGAGTTATGACAAATATGGCTCTTGAAATTTCAGAAAGACATGCTGTTGTCCAAGGAATTCCTCTTGTTCAGGCATCAGATAAATATTTTTGGTTTAACAAGCCTCAGCTGGTTCTGTATCTCATTCACTTCGCTTTATTTTCGGTAAGAACACGATTCTTGGAATCTTTTAGATCTTCTGGCCGTCTGATTATAATTTTCTAGTGTTTTGTTGGTCCAGCTCATTCCTAGGATTTACTTAATGTTCTTGCTTTTTTTTTTTCTTTCTTTTCAAAGCCTTGTTTCAGTATGTGGTACTAATGATCAGAATGATGTGATTAGTCTTATTTTATCAAGCATGATAAGATCACAGTAACATAATGTTTAAAAGTAACTAAATCCATTTTAAAAGTTTTTTTTTTCCAGTTCTAATAAATGGGTTAGTGGCGCAATGGTTTCATTGTTTGGTTGTAAACCAGTTCAACACCAGCGTCACAGGTTTGATCCCAAGAATTAGTATCGGTGGACTTTGGTTACTAGCCCCATTTGTAATTATAATCTTGGTTTGATTTTGTTGATTTGAAGTCTGTTTCTATAGTTAGTTCTTGGACACCCTTTTTGTTGGGGTTGGTTTTTTTTTATGCCCATGTTTCTCTTTCATTTTCTCAATGAAAGCTCAGTTTCTTCTCCAAAAAAAATTATTCATGATATTTATTTGTAAAGCTTATACTAAAACCCTTCATTCTCACTGTGTTTTTTGCAGAATGCGTTCCAAATAACATACTTCTTCTGGATTTGGGTAATTTCTTCTCTCTCTTTTTTATTGCATACTTCATGGTTCATTTGATAATTATTTCATTTTTCTTAAAAACAACATAAGCTATTTCCCCACATTTTTTCTCCATATATTTTCAGAAATATTGTAAAAATCTTAGCAAAATTATAAAATCTACAAGGCTCGTTTGGCTACGAATCCAAAAAGTGCTTTTATGAAAGTGAAAAGAAAAAAAAAACGAAAAATTGTGAACAAACGTTTAGTTCTTGAAAATGGAAATTTCCATATATTTTCAAAAAGTGCTGAGTTGTAACTTAAGAAATGTCAAATTTTGTCATTTGCAGTATTCCTTCGGGCTAAAATCCTGCTTCCATACTAATTTGAAGCTTGCAATTATCAAAGTTGGTTTAGGGTAAGCCTAACTCCTTTAATGCTTCTCTTATAATGTGGCGGAAAACCATCCTGAGCTGACCTAGTGGTTAAGATGACTTTAAGGAACCATAATCCATGGTGGCTACCTAATTATTTTTTTATGAGTTTCCTTGACAACTAAATAGTGCGTAATCAACGAGTTAGTTCTGTGAAAACAGTTGAGATGCACGTAAGTTGCCTTTGACACTCACAGATATTAAAAAAACAAGTGAACTGATGTCTGTTTTGGATGATTTGCCACCTCAACTCACAAGAAATCCACATATATATTGTTTTCTTGCACGTATTTAATAGTGTGAGACCGAGAACATTGATCGGTTCAAGCTAAACGGGTTGTATTTTGATGGCGGATTTGCAGGGTTGGCGTTCTCTGTGTTTGCAGCTATATTACTCTTCCACTGTATGCTCTTGTGACTCAGGTACAACTTCTTTATTAAATTTCATGCAAATGTTTGATAAATGAGTTTGTTTCTGTACTTGATGTGGAGTTCGTTGTGAAAGAATTGTAAAACAACAATTAAGAATAAAAGAACACGAGACAAAACTCACAGATTTACGTTAGTATTAGCTACATCCACGAATAGAAAAGAAAAACCGTCTTATTTAGGAGATCGTGAATAATACAAAATGCTAGGTGAAGTATATAAAATATAATTAACATATTTTCTAAGAATTGAAACTGCAAGGGTTTTGTAGTACAACATAAATTAGTTCAAGGCATTCATCAAGTTCACAGAGCAACATAGTTGAAGTCATTTTTTGACTAGTATAGTTTTTGCTGGTCTTGTGGGATATGGCTGAACTGGTGGCTTTGCAGATGGGTACACGAATGAAGAAATCGATCTTTGACGAACAAACATCAAAGGCCCTCAAGAAGTGGCACATGGCCGTTAAGAAGCGGCACGGAAAGTCCCCGACTCGAAAACTGGGGAGCACAAATGTTTCACCAAGTGCTTCACCAATGCATTCATCATCTGGATTCCACACATTGCATCGTTTCAAGACCACAGGTCACTCAAACAGATCCACCATGTATGAGGAGGCCGAGACATCTGATTACGAAATCGAGTCGTTGTCGCCTAAGGCACCGGCTGAAAATTTTACGGTTAGGGTAGACCCTCGTGATGAACATCGAGCTGAAGTTCTTGAATCCCAGCATTCAGAAAGGAATGAAGACGAATTCTCATTTGCCAAACCTAAACCTAAACCATGAAAATTCTTTGCTTGTGATCAACTTTTGACTTGTGTATCTTTTTGAGCTATAGATGTTTGTTTTTCAGTTTTTTTAACACGAAGGAAACAATGATTTGTATATTCTTTTGGTTGTTTATTAATTGTTGGTTGTTCATTGGTCAAAATTTTACTTGAAATTTCATTATAAATTTCAGGAAAATGTATTATATTCCCGCCAAAACATGGATTCTATACTCTAAATCTAATTATTGTGAACTAAAAAAAATAGGAAATTTAAACATTAATCTTTTTTGTATTCAAATCCACATCCATTAAATTTTCTGATTATATATATATATTTTTTGGGCGAGCTTGCGCGCACTTCGACTAATATCACACGATATAGTGTCTAACTCTATAATATTTAGATATTAAGAAAATCAGTTGAAAATTAATTTCTAGATAAGTGATTACTATAGATTGAATTTATTACCTTGAGAACCCTAAGACCATCTTTGACTACTAAACTTGGTTCATTGAATTGTGTCTCAATTGACAATATTTCAAACTTTTGATCATCAAAAAAAGTTTCTAACATTTGAAACAATTGCATTAAAAACATAATTCCCTAGAGGCTGGGGCTCAACTCCCCCATAGATTCATCTTCCAAAAAAAAACTCCCCATAGATCCATTTGTTGTGTTGAAAATTTAGTCCTTGTCCTTCTAGAAGTATATGAGTTAAATAATAAAAAGAAAAAGTATATCCATCCAAATGCTATATAAAGGCCAAAATATAAAAATTAAAAGTCGGATTTTTTATAAAATTTATCAAAAGTAAGAGATTCAAAGTCAATGAGAACGAATCTGTTAAACAAAATCGTGTTAGGAATTGGAGAGTAAGGACATATCATTCAATAAACTAAAAACTAAATTTATTATGCTTTTATTTAATTCATATAGTACTCCCATAACAAATTAAAAAAAAAAAAAAAAAACACATATATATATCTTAAATTATTATGGTCGATAAACTTTGATAATAACATTTACTTAAATATCTAATTTCAAATCTTTATAAATATTCTCTTTATCTCCAACATTAAATTCTTACATCAAAACTTGCTTCTAAATTTGATAACAAACTCAACTCATTAATTGATCTCAAAAAAAAAAAAAAAAAAAAAAAAAACTTAACTCATTAATATTATTGCACAAGTCAACCTTGCTAGTAAAATGAAGCAGCTCTACATGCATCACAGCACAAGTTCAAAGCTTGAGCAACAAAAATGAAATAATTTCAATTGAGAAAGTTGAGTTATTTGAAGGGTCATTCCATTTTTTATTACTATTTTGGGTAAATCAAATAGATGTTCATTTATTCTGCTCTCTTTGAAATTAAATTATGAACTTTGCTCACTAAACCCCTAGTGGAAAAGTATATCAATATCTTCCCCCCACCATTAACAGCCAGAATTATATTCTTCATCATAAAACTCCTAAGATACAAGATTCACAAAGAATGGTATTTTTGTTGTTTTTGATTGGAAATAAAACAATTTCATTGATAAGTAAAAAAGTTACAAAAAGAACCGAACCGAACCGAAATCTATCGAAACAAGTGATAAGAAACAAGATAGACAATGAGTGGGATGGGAAGAGGTTGATTACATAAACCAATTAGATGGCAAAAACAAAGAATGAACTGATTAAAATGAGTCCCTATACCAAAGAAACAGAGAGATAGATACACGATGGCGAGCGTCGGTAGAGGCTTGTGTGTCGATGCTGCTAGAGAAAAAAGGCCTTCAAATTTTGAACTTAGAGACTTGTGTGTCGATGTCGCCAGAAGATGGCCGAGAAGTGTCTTGGTGTGTCGTAAAGTTGCGGAAAAATGGTCGAAAAAGAAGCATGAAGCCTCGAAGATGGTTGCTGGGGAAAGCGCCATACGACAAATACCCCCTTGTTCACGTTAGTGCGCGATCGAGAGTTGCATGGTCGAAAAAGAAGGAATAAACACGAGGTATCTGCAGAGGCTTGCAGATCCATCTTAATTGAGAGATGCAGTGCCGAAAGAGGAAGATGGCGCGAAGAGTGAAGCTGAAAACACACAAATGTGAAGAGAGAGAGAAAGAGTGTGGGTCTCAAAACCACGACGCCAAAGGAGCGGCACCGGAGGAGGAGGAAAGATCAGGAGTGTAGCGCGGCTAGGATTTTTAGAGAGAGGGCGTTAGGAACTTGTACAAAAAATGCTAAAATTACAGGGAGAAAGATAAGGAATCCTCTACGGTGATGCAGAATAAACTACATTTTCTTGCAGATGATTCATTACTTGGAGACCAGCTTGGCCTGTGATTCTTCACAATCCTGTAACACCAAAAACAAATCAATTTAAGTTTCCTGGTCACTTCCTGTGTCTTCATCATCAGTATCTAAGTCAAAATATTTTCAAATTAATGGGATTTCCTAAAAAGCGCGTCGGATAGACGGTTTCGAACCTCTTACCTCTTGGCCAGAGTTGAACTAAACATCAAGAAACTTTGAGATCATAGATGCAGTGCCTTTCAAGTTTCAAGGAAAACTTACTTGGAAATAACATAGCTTGTTCTTCTCTACAATGGTGTAAATGATTAGGCCTTCGTGTTGTTTATTGGATCGCTCTGCCTTCGGCTTTTATTACATACGAGGATTGTATGCCACCACTTCCTTTTCTGCCTAACTGGTTGTGATTTGACATCTTTATTCTCATGTAGATCAATCATGTATTGAACAACAGCCTGAGATATGGGGACAGAAAAAACATACGTTAGACAAAAATCGAGGCGATGTAAACAAGTTTATGAGAAGAACGGCGTGCAGTGGTTCGTTACCTGTGCACCCTTTTCAAATATCTGTCTGGGAGGTAGTTCGAAAGGATTTTCTTCGGCTCGGAGGATACGAAGCCGAGTCAGCATTCTGAAGGAATCGGGAAGGAACCGAATCTGGTTATTGCTAATGTCCAATTCTTCTAGCATTTCTAGGTTCCCAATCGACCTAGGTAGTGATTGCAGATCAGCAAAGTTGTTTCCGATGTTCATCTTGACAAGGCTGGTGGCGAAACATAAGCTCTCTGGGACATATTCGAGCTCATTGAAGCTTACAACAAGCTCCTTCAAATTCGCGAGAGAGGACATGGTTGTTGGCAATTGTCTGATGTTGTTGTAACGCACAGACAAAATCTCAAGAGTCTCAATCTTTCCTACAGCTTCAGGAAGCGCTTTAAGCCGGTTATAATCAGCAGTCAGCTCACGAAGCGACGTGCACCGACCAATCGTGTGAGGAATCTCCTCGATATTATTCGTCTCTACATTCAGTGTCCTCAGCTTCATAAGATTTCCAATGGATTCAGGAAGTGAAGTGAGCATATTCGAACTGAGATCAATGTCCTCTAGATGAATCAACTTCCCAAAAGTTGCAGGCAGAGAAACTAATTGGTTTCCCCTGAGATCCAAAGAGACCAAACTGGTGAGATCTGTGAAAGAGCCTGGAAGTTCACTGATTCTATTCCCATGCAAATCCAACTTCTGCAATTTGGAAAGAAATCCAATGGTTTCTGGCAGAGCCAAAAGACGATTTTCGGACAAATCTAACGAAACCAAACTGGACAACTTCCCTATAGTATCAGGCAGCCATTCTACTTGGCTCATCAACTTGTTTCTTAGATCAACTTCTCTACTGCCACCCTTCCTTGCTTTCTCAATAAAACTAGCCAAAGACATCAAATTATACTTCTCACCATCTTTACCTATGCATACAAAAAAACATAATTGTCAAAACAAAAAACAATCAAAACAAGAAAAAATGAGATTACCCACCTGAAGAAGTTGCAAGTTTCAAGGATGGATCTTTGATTAAGGGTGAGGAAGAAACGCCTGGCCTAGCTCCAAAGCCATCCATGAACAGCCCCGACTTGCCTTTCGGAACATAACTGTCATCTCGAGAGAACAATTGGGCGTTGGTTTTTGTAGGTCCTTTGTCAGAATTATACAACAAAACTGAAGGGGTGGCTGCCTTTGGGGTACTGACACTCCCCGACACCGAAGGAACAGCCGAGGTTCGATTCTGGTTCGTGGTAGACGCCGAATAGACGGTAGAGGAAACCGCATTGGGGGTATGTGAAGAGGTTGAAGGAGAGGTCGAAACACACTTCGAAGCTCTTTGAAGCATTTCGTCGAACAGGTAATGGACATCTTCAATTTCAAGCAATTTCAAAGCTTCCCACTTATCTTCTTTGCTTTTAAAGGAGATGAGATTCCTTTGCATATCTATCAAGATCTTGAAAAGCTCTTCTGGGACATCTTGATTCTTGGTTTGTCTTTCAACGAGCTCGAGCTTCATTTGGGATTCTTGATCCACATTGCTAATCAGAACCCTAGCACCTTCAACTTCATCGATTCCGGGCCGGACCGGCAAGGATCTGTGCAGTTTCATAATCTCCGCCACCACTTCGTCAGTATTCTTAGGAGAAATCGACACCTCCATTGAATTCAACCCAATCTTCAAAACACTAAACAAACAAACAAACAAACACCCAAAATTAAAGAATCATTCAAATACATCAAAAACAAAAACCCAGAAGTCTTAGATCCAACTAAACTAAAAACTGAAACCAACACAACAAAACAGTAACAAAATCAGCAAGAACACAAAAAAGAAGAAAAACCCACCAAAATCAAGAGAAGAAAAAGGAACCCCAGAGTTCAAATCTTCGAAAATTAGAGCAAGAACAGTAGAAAAACAGCAAAAACAGCAAAAACGAAGAACCCCAGTTCGGAATTGAAGCTAAATTAATGGGGGAAACAGAATACAGCGCAGTTGAGATGGATTTTGGAAGAGAAAAACGAGCGCCAACGAAGAAATGGGGGAAAAATAAATAAAAAGTTTCGTTTTTTTTTTAATTTTTAATTTTATGGATTATGATTGAGAAATGGGGGCTGAGAAAAGCTTTTAAAATCGGATTGCAATGTGATTTTACACTTCGAATACAGCTATTTCCATGCTGCCCTCTGCCCCTCATTGTTTAACCGTTTGTTCCTCTGCTTTTTTTTTTTCTTTTTTTTTTTATAAAAAAATATTATTATTATTATTATTATTATTTATCCTCTATACATATTTAGTATGTATATTATATAATATACACATATATCTATTTGATGGTGATTTTTGTACTAAATTATCAGACTGGCCATGGAGTTTTTAGGATATGTTATGTTAATTTGAAAGTGATGGGAAATGGACTCTACTTTGTGTTAGAGATATCTACTGCGTGGAGCGAGGAAGAGTTTCTTCGAAAACGAGAGTTTCTTCGAAAACGAGAGTTTCTTCGTCACCGTTTTCGTTATCAAAATCAATTTTCATTTTTATTTATTTTTTAGAGTTAGGGCATGATTCGATTAATAATATTTTCAAAGAGTTAATCTTTATAGAAAATATACATACTTTTCAATTAGATAGTTAGTTATTAAAGATATTCCTTACCAACAAAAATTTGAAAAAAAATTAATATAAAATAAAAAAAGAAAATGTAAATAATGTGAGAATGAAAAATGGGAAAGATGAATATATTCTCCATTTCCATTTCTATCTTCCTCCTTATTTGTGAATTCTTCCTCCTTGCTCCATCGCCTCAAAGGCAGATCCTCGTAAAAATAAACATCCCTACTTTTATAATACAAAAGATAATATTAATAATAAATAAATAAATTATTGATCAAGATATAGCTTAATAAATAAGATAAGATATTAAAGAATGTGTTTCTTACAAATACTTAAGGTTTATGTAAGGTACTTAAGTCTCGAATATGAGATTTCGAAAAATATATACCATCAAAACTCAAATATTCGTCCAACTATGTTATCTGCGAGAGACAATAGTTTGATCACTTCTAATTATATTCTCAATCATTGAACTAAAAAATAATTTATTTTTATTGATATGTTGTAAATAAATCACTTAATTAATTGTTGCAACTATTGCTATGAGCTAAAACTTTTTCTTTTTCTTTTTTAAATGTACAACAACTATGAGCTAAAAAAATTCTAAGGACATGTTTACCCATGGACAAACGGAGGAGTTGACTTGACTTGACTTCTATTCCATGTTTGCCCCATGGACTTCCATAACTCCATCCAACTCTTACCCAACTCCATCCGTAGGCTCCACGTGTTTATTTAAATATTAAAATATTAAAAAATTACTCAATATTTTTTTTTTATTTAAATAAAAACTTAAACAATTCATTTTCTATCCCATCAAATCTAACTTTATTATTAAAAGACTATTAAATATTCATTTTTATATTTAAATAAAAACTTCAATCATTATATTTCAATCACATCAAACATAATTTTATCTTTTCTTTTCTTCCCCCAAACATAAATTTATTTCACTTATCTTATCTTCTCCTCCCAACTCAACCTAACCCAATCCATCTTCTCACAACCAAACATGCCCTAAGTTTTTCCTTTTTACTTTTTCTCTTAGAAGTTATATATGTGTAGATGGAAGCTTACTTGTCTTTGATAATGGTGAAGAAGAGTAAGATAGAGTTGACTAAAGTCATTAATGATGGGTTCAAACTTACCATTAAATAAGTATTTAGTCAGTTTTATAATGAAATTTGTTATAAAGAAAGAAAAATAAATAAAACAAACAATTATGATAATGATAGTGTTGGTAGGGGTAGGGGTAGGACAAAGTAATTTTTTAATCTTGAATTTTTAGCCCTATTCCTAGATGTGGTGTTAGTGTAGGCTTATGAAGCACACTCTTATTTATATATATCTATTTTTTTAGAAGATTGTTTTTTTCATTATTTCTCAAAAAAAAGTTTTGTTTGATTAATTTAGTCATTTTGATGATGAAGGATGTTAAATTTTAAACTTTATTTAAATAATAAATTAAATAAATTTCAAAATGATATTTTATGAATATTATATTAAAAAAAGTATTAAATATCTATTTTTTTTATAATAAAAAACATCACATCACTTTCTTTCCCATCCCACTAAACATCAATTTACTATCACATCACATCATTTTTCTTCTCTTTCCCATCTCACCAAACACCAACTTATTATCACTTTTCTTCTCAACCTATCTCATCAAACACCAATTTATTTTCACTTCCCTTCCCTTCTCTTCCCTTCCTTTCCTTTCTTTTCCTTTCCCGCCCTAGCCAAACATGCCCTATGAGATTATTACAAGATGGTCTATTTGTCAAATTAAAATTTAATATAATGGTTTTGTGTCAATTGGACAGCTGGAATAAAAAGTATAAAGGTTTGAATTCTAGAAGAACTCTAAATTTAGTTAAATCTTATTATAATATTCTAGAAGATTATTTTTTTAGTAGAACTCTAAATTGAGATAAATCTTATCCTACATATTATAACCAAACTAGAAAATGTAAAATATATTAAATAATTAAAAATCTCAAGAATCTGTTTTATTACACAATTTAAAGAATCAAGCATAAATAATTATTGAATCCAAAATTAGAAAAGAAATCATAGACAATATTTTTAAAATTTTAGAATCCAAAATTATAATTTAACTTTAAATTAAATAAATTGTACAGTTTTTAGAATTAGCCAACCTAAGAAGTTGTGATAATTCTCTTACCTGTGTATATACATTATTTATGTTCATCTTTTTTTACTTCATTTACCTAATCCTATAATCACATGAAGAGGTAAATAGATTCTTTCATGTGTGAGACTTTTAGTTTTAATGTTATGGATGGAAAGAACCATAACATTTGATTTTTAACAATGGTTAAATAAATTTAAGTTAATTCAACTATAATTAATATATTCTTGACCAAAATTAGATATGCTTTAAAATTACTTTATATATTTCTAAATAACATTAAAGAATGTTCATATCTTGTTTAAGTGGGGAGATGAGTTGGTTTATAATAACTTTGTGTTGAGTACCATTTATAATAATCGGTGGATAGTCGATCTATAAACCCTCATCCCAACTATAATAATATCTTTTATAATAATACTTCAATATAACATGTATTTTAAGTAGAAGTTATTATAACATCCATTGTTATAATAACCTTGTTATAATACTTAGAAGGGTAAAATATCATTTTGGTTATTGAATTATCATGCAAATTCTATTTTGGTTCTTAAATTTTCAAAAGTCTAATTTCAATCACTGTACTATTGTTTTCGTTCCGTTTTGGTCATAAACTTTCAAAAGTTCAATTTTGATCTTTGAACTTTCTAACAAGTTTAAAAGTGATCTTTAAATTAGGAAAAAAATACTTAACCTTGATTAAAAGTGATGAAGTGTCCAAATAATAATAAAAGTTTATATTTTTATTATCATTTTCTTTTTTTTCTCAACTCTTTCCCTCCCTCAAATCCTCTAAAAAATTTAAGGGCATGTTTGGGGTGGGGGAAACTGCGGGGATAAGATGGATTGAGTTTCATCTCATGTTTGTCTCACGAATTTTCATAATTCCACCCAACTTCTACCCAACTTCATGCGTGGGCCCCACATTTTATTTAAATATTAAAATATTAAAAAACAACTCAATATCTATTTTTTTATTTAAATAAAAACTTCAACAATTCTCTTTCCATCACATCAAACATAACTTTATTATTAAAAAACTATTAAATATCAATTTTTTTATTTAAATAAAAACTTCAACCATTATCTTTCCATCACATCAAACATAACTTTATTGTTAAAAAACTATTAAATATCAATTTTTTTATTTAAATAAAAACTTCAACCATTATCTTTCCATCACATCAAACATAACTATCTTTCCCCCCAAACATAAACTTATTCTCTCTTATTTTCTCTTCTCAACCCCAACCCATCACTTCAAAGTCAAACATGCTCTTAGTTTCAAATAAGGCTTACTTTTAGTCATATATATTTTATTTGAAATTTATCATTAGTTTAGTCATTATACATTTAAATAGACTTATTTAAATAGACTTATATATATCACTTTATTATCTATCAAATGCTTAATATATTTTTTACTTTTAAATTTAAGGTGTTTAGCTTTGCTTTGGTTGGTGAAAGTTTAAAATTTTATTAAATATAAAACACAATTTTATAAAGGATTTGAAGTTAAGATTTTTTTCGAACTCAAGGACTAATTTTAAACTTTTTAGAAAGTTCAATGATCAAAATTGGACTTTTGAAAGTTTAGGGACCAAAACAGAACAAAAGCAATAGTTTAGGGACTAAAATTAGACTTTTAAAAGTTTAAGGACCAAAATAAAACTTACATGATAGTTCAAGGATCAAAATGGTATTTTGCCCTACTTAGAATCTATATTAACCAAACTGTGGCTCCAAACATAACTATGTATACAAATTTGAAGTAATTTTAGAATTGCATACAATTTTCAAATGCATTCTAATCACATTTTTTCAATTTTTTTTTTTTTTGTTGACATTTAAATATTGTAAAATTAGAAGTTAGTTTAGTAGGAGAATTTTTAAAATTGATGATGAATTCGTTCTTTATGACCATCTAACTAAAAATAATTTTCTATAAGTTTTTCTTAACATTTGAATATCGTAAACTCAAACGGTATATTTATAACTGAGATGTGCTTAAACGGGTTTTCATAAAAAAAAAAAAAAAAAAAAAATGTTAAAATAAAAGTGAGGGTGATATAACAGCATCACAGGCATTGGTAATTGGTTTGTCACGGATGAAAACTGAAACTTTTGTTTATTTATTATTATTTTTTCTTCCTTTACCAAATAACAACAAAAGGTGTCTTCATGTGCCAATGTTTATAGCAATTTTACCATTTCAATTTCAAGTCATTCAATTTCAGACTTTTTCTTTATCCTACTTTTCCTTTTTATTTAAAGTTCCTTTATACCAAAAATATCATACTTTTTTTTTTTTTTTTTTTTTTTTTTTTTTTCAGTTACATTAAGATTTTGGATTGATTTTCATATAGTAACACGATTAAATACATAATCTTTTTTTTTCTTTATTGTGTACAAGTAAAATTTTAATATTAAAATAATATTTTGATCTACTTGCTTTGATTTTTTTTCTTTTTTACAATTCGATTCTTGTACTTTTAAATATTAAAGTTTAAAGTTGGTTTTTAAAGATAATTTTTTTGACTTCATGATTTTTTTAAATGTGTTTATAGTATATTCTTTATTTTATTTGAATTATTTTTTTGCTGGGAGAAGATACTTCATTAAAGTATGTAATTAAAGTAGGTAAGAAACATACCCAGAAGATATTTTATTCGAATTATTATTTATTACTAAATTAATTTTGAATAATAACTCAAAATTTATCTTAAAAATTAATTTTAAGTTTTATTAAAAGTACACCAACAACAAATATAAAAGTTTGATATTGTATTTTAACCTTACAAAAACCTGCAAACGATTGATTTTTTTTAAGGGATAATTGTACTCATAATTTAAAAGAAAAGAGAAAATTTGAATAAAAGATGACTTTTTCGTGATTTATTATTATTATTATTTATTTTAAGAATTATGTTTATTGATTATAAAGTAAAAAACTATGTCAAAAACTAGGGAAATTATAGTAACCAGACTTGTTTCGAAAACTAATTGCACATCTAGACACATAAGTTTTTATTTGCAAAGTTAATTTCCTACTTAAAATTCGAAATTAAATATGCATTTTATGATTTGGAATGCAAAATATTTTCTTTTTTAAAATTGTCCTTCCAAAATTATAAACCACCAAGGTATGATTATAATTCGTTATTTTCAGATTTTATAATGAATTAAAAAAAAATTTAATTTTGCTAATATTTTTGTAGATACATATATTTACAAATATTTTTCGAATTTGGTCCGTTTTTGAAAAAAAGCTCTAGAAAGATTTAAAATTTTCTAAACGTTACATGTTCCAAGAATAGCATAAAATTCAAAACTTTTATTCTATAAGTGCTTTTTGGACAAAAAAGATTTAAAGTAAATAATATGTTTTTTGTTTTTTATATTACAAAAGAAAACTTTTTTGTCTAGTTCAAGCACGGTGGAAAATTGAAGATCTTTAGTTTGATCTGGTCGAAGAATATTCTAATTAATGAAAATTAATCCTAAAATTAATATATTAAAATAGGGCCCTTTTCCTATCCAATTTTTTTCTTCTTAATTGTGACAATTTAAAATTTTATTTAACATAATCTCGAATTTAGTTCTTAATAGTCTAGTTTATTCCTTAAAATACCCCCCAAATTGCATTATATGAATCAAAATAATTATTTAACGTTTTTAGTATTAAATTTGAGGTTATTGGTTGTAATAAAACAAGAAGACAACACAATTGCTATCCAAAATGTTTAAACTTGAAAGATTAAGACTACAATAAATAAATACATATATATGATCTCCATGGTGTTGAAAAACATGTGGTTCTTATGATTTCTAAAATTCTTTCTTTATGATCGATAAAATTTAAGCCCTGTCTGATAAGGGCCCGTTTGGTAACACTCCCGTTTCTTGTTTTTTGTTTCTTGGTTCTTGTTTCTTGATTTTTTAGAATAAGAAATAAGAATGTGTTTGATAAATGTTTCTGTTTCTTGTTTCTTATAAAAAATAAGAAACAGAAACAAACATGTTTGGTAACATTTCTTGTTTCTCGTTTTTTTTTTAAATATGTTTTTTGGATTTTAAAAAATATAACATGA
>JBBMEF010000025.1:7036984-7050912 GCA_037832685.1 Sicyos baderoa
TGCTAATATTTTTGTAGATACATATATTTGCAAATACTTTTCAAATATGGTCTATTTTTGAAAAAAGCTCTTTAAAAAAACATGAAAAAAATCAAAAATAAATAATAAAAAATTAAAAAATAAAAATGAAATGTGATACTTGAAAATAAAAAACGGTTATCAACCATATTTTTGGTTTAAAATTGATAAAAACAGAAAACTAAAATCAATTATCAAATCTTTACAAAAGGTTTTTAGTAGGAGGGAACGCATCTATGGCTCAACAGCGAAGCCGAATAGATTGCCAACTTAGAACACAAAGTAAAATTAATCTACAGCAAGAAAAATGATATCACTGAAGAAAAAAAAAATGTTAGATTTGAGTCGTGATACTTAAGAAAAAATGCTAAGAGTAACCCAATCTTATTGGCCAACACGATATTCTCGATTAGGTTGATTGAGGGTTAGGGTTTCGGGCAAAGAACGGCTGGGAAAAGATTGTAGGGGAGGACACATTTTTATATAAGAATATTATCCCAAAAAACCCTAAAAATTCATTCCACAATAAGTAAGTTTCACTTCAACACATGAGAATTTCATGTTCTAAACACAAAATTTGAGGATTAGACATTTTGGATTAAATGAATTAACCTCACCTTAATGATTTGATTAATAAAAGATTGAGATTTACTATATTTTCCTCTTTAAAACAATACGATTTTGAAAATATCTCGTATCTTTTCTCTCCTCAAACAATAATTTATTATCACTTCTTTTCTATTCCTTTTTATTTAATACAAATTTATTCTTATTTCCTTTTCCTTATCTCCCCTTTCTTTCTTTTCCCACCCTAACCAAATATACCCAAAGTGCAAATGAGAAAAAGAAAAAAAAATGAAAAAGAGATAAGGCTTATTTTTAAACAATAGTTATTTAACATGAGTAAAGTCAATGTATTTAAAAAGGGAAAAAATATGTTGAGTCATGAATGGACATATATTTTAGCCGATAGGAGGGGCAAGTAGGCAAGTTGGGGAAATTATAGGTTCTCGAAGAATTAGGTGAGTCAACTGTCACGAATTTTCACGACCTATAAATTTGTATGATATTATATAATAATATGATGTACTTTTTATGGTATATATTATATTATTAATATTGTTTACTCTTTAATTATATTGTTATATGATTTTTTTTAAATAAAAAGTTGATGGCTAAAAGAATAATTGGTATTAATTGATGTCACGTATCACGTATCACTTAATAATTAATAATTTATATTTATATATTTTTGCTAAAAAAGTTTAAATTTTAACTATCATTATAAATAACATGTGCTTGAGTCCTTAATAATAAGAGCCAAAGTATTATTCTTTTGGTTATTGGTAAAGGTTCTTCTAAAAAAAATGGTATTGAAATAAAACAAGAAAATAATAATAAAAGGTTGATAATACAATTAAATAAAATATAAAATAATATTAGTAAAAAAGAACAAGAAAAGCTTGAGCATATCTGAATCAAAAAAAAGCTTGAGCATATCACTATCACTGATTTTGACATAATGAATTCGACGATTGATGAAGAAAAAAAAAACCCTAAACCCACTCAAGCAGTATATCTCTCCGAATAGTCATGTATAACTCAAGAAATGTTATCATAAAAAAAAAAAAAAAAAAAAAAAAAAAAAAAAAAAAAAAAAAAAAAAAACCACTTATACAATATGTCCCGAACAATCATGTATAACTCAAAAAAATACAATCACCAATAAGTTCACTAAAAGAAAAACAACAATAAATCCACTCAATGTGTCTAAAAAAAGCTTTAATACACATTTATATTGCATTAATATATACTTTTGTTATTTTTTTTAGTACATATTAGGAAAGAGAGATAAATTCGTAGTATCAAATCTGTAAGCTAGTGTTAAACTAGATTATAACTAACAATAAAACTATTGTGTCACTAACTTATTTGGTAAATATGTACTTTTGTTATAAGTCACTAACGGATCCAACAATTTAGGTTTGGAAGGCCAACTTTTTTTTTTATCTTTTTATATATATATATATATATATATATATAGTTGTGAGTACTAGGAGTTTGAATGAGGTTTGGGACAATAAGTTATTTTAAGTTTTTTTTTTTTTTTTTTTGTATAGATAATCTTTTTATTATATATATATTTTACGGTGATGATATGTTAGATGAGAAAATAATGAAGATGTACATGAAAGATATTTACCTACCATATTTAAGGAGAATTTAGATTGAATATTTATTAATTCTTTCTTAAAAAATTACATTCAATTTTTGTTTATACTACTCAAAATAACTCACCACTTCTATTATTTAAAATAACTTTCCATTTATATGCAATACTTTGTTATTATTCAAAATAATATATTTCTAACCATTCATTTTTTTTCTTATTTTTTGTTGATAAAATATTCATTTTAAATTCATACTAAATATCCTTCGTTTTAGATCTATATTTAAATAATGTTTTGACTCTAACTCTCTCCTGTAACAAAAATACATTCAAAGAGTTTGTGATTATAACTCTTTTAAATCAAAATCAAATGTGAAATTGTGAAGAATTGAGTGGTGAACCTGTCTCAATGGTGGCGGTAATCTAGGCGAGTGTGCTAAGTTGACAGCCGGAACGCGTGGATTGATTGAGTCACTGTAATGAAATCATCAATCCCAAAATGAAAGAAATTTGTATTCTAATGAACAATTTAATTAATCAAATCAAATCCCAGTGGTTGTAAATTTAATTTCTTCACCAAAAAAAGGTCAGAAATGGAACATTCTTGTAGTTATAGTTTACCACGCGCAGCCGCCCAATTTCAGTAAAACCCAGTTCCAAAATAAACGCGTTTCTCTTCTTACAATCACAAGGGTTTCTGCAGGTCATTGTTAAATCCACAAATCTTCGTTTATTTTAATCCCCACTAAGCTTAATTAGTCGACGATTACAGCTACTCTACCTCAACGTAGGGACGACTTGTTCTTGTTCTTATTCTGAGGGATTGACTTAGTTTTGATGCTGTTTGAGCTTGACCCATCTGCCCAATTTGCTTTAAATCTTTGTTTATCTGTGTTTTCTTGCATTTGGGGTTGTGGGTTTTGTTTGGAGGCTCAGAAATGTTGATGCTTTATTGCTTGTGTTTGTGTTTGTTGTGGGGCGAATCGTTGGCGGCTGCGGCCGGCGGCGATGGCACCACGAGGGAGCTGGATCAGACTCCGACGTGGGCTGTTGCTGGTGTTTG
Source organism: Sicyos baderoa (assembly GCA_037832685.1). Taxonomy (NCBI): domain Eukaryota; kingdom Viridiplantae; phylum Streptophyta; class Magnoliopsida; order Cucurbitales; family Cucurbitaceae; genus Sicyos; species Sicyos baderoa. The sequence continues at coordinate 7,040,236 of JBBMEF010000025.1, forward strand.
TGCTGTTATCATTGTTCTTTCTATTGCCTTGGAGAAACTCCTTCATAAAGCTGGAATGGTAGGTTTGTTTTTTCTTTCTTGTTCTTTCTTTTTTGCTAATTGGGAATTGGAACTTCGCTCACGACATACTCGAGGCACTGAGCCCATCCAAAGGACTGGACCCGACATGTAGAATTGATTTTACAATTAAGCTCACTCGTGTTTCGAATGCGACATATAAAGGAGCATACCTTGGAGATCATAAACATTACCAACTAGACCACCCCTTGGGACCTTGTTCTTGTTTTTCATCTTTTTATTGTCATTACCCAGTTGAATTTTTCTCCAAGTCTTTGCTAGTTTTAGAGTTTTTATGTGCTTATTTCTGGGTACCATGAGTTTTTCTATTCTATGTTTCCAATGTAGTAGGCCTAGGGACGGGTGTGATTACCCGTTTTATAGTGGAGCAAAATTCCGATTTCTCGGTTTCCAAAAAAAAAAATTAGAATTGAATTTTGATATCACCATGTTCCTCTTTGTTGTTTTGTTCATTCAGTGGTTTACAGAAAAGCATAAGAGAGCTCTTTTTGAAGCTCTGGAGAAGGTTAAAGCTGGTATGTTCTGCTTTTGAAAGTCAATTCAATTATCTGGTGTTCTATCTTTTTTATTTTTGCCTGTAAACTTTGTAGATCAGCAAACTTGAATAAGTAAATGTATGGTTGATTTGTTTTCGGTTGCAGAGCTGATGATTCTGGGCTTCATTTCACTGCTTCTCACATTCGGGCAGAACTTTATCATTAGAATCTGCATTCCCAAAGGGATTGCAAACACTATGTTGCCGTGTGCAGCACACGCAGGGGGCAAGGGAAAGGACTCGGGTGACGAAGGCGAACATCATCGACGACTTCTATGGTATGAACGTAGGTTCCTGGCTGCTGCTGGGGCCCCTGTTAGTTGCAAGGAGGTAAGAACCTTTATCTGGATACATTGTTCTTGACTGTCTAACTTCATTGTCTCAATCATATTTTGGAAACATTCTCAAACAAATTGTTTATTGCTTTGTCCCACAGGGTCATATGCCGCTTATATCTATCTCGGCATTACATCAGTTGCACTTGTTTATCTTCTTCTTAGCTGTATTTCATGTAGTGTACAGTGCTATCACAATGATGCTTGGGAAACTAAAGGTATGAGTGTTTTTTTATGGTTGCAAGAGTTTTTGGATTAGATATTAGTTGTAAGGTACCTACCTCAGCTATATTTTCTCGTGAATCCAAGTTTATTATTCTAAGAAATTGTCATTCGATCTTTTTCTTTAAAAAAAACTTCGAAAATGGGATTGACTACACTACATATCATAATCTTAAACATCAACTACCGAAAGTAATTTGAAGAACAGAAAGTCTTGGTAATGGGATTGGAAATGTTTTTTCCTTTGTAAGTTGTTGAATCTACTCGTGTCAATGTTTTATACATTACTCTCTTCTCTATTCATAGATTCGAGGTTGGAAGGCATGGGAGGAGGAGACCTCAACACACAATTATGAGTTCTCAAATGGTATATCACAATCCCTTCCTTTAAAAAAGCTATGTATTTTTTATATTTATTTTTTAGCCTAAGTTTTGTATGTATTTTTAATGATTTATTTTCTCATGGATAGATCAGCCTTCTTTCTTTGAAACTAAACTAAATGAACTTGTATCGCAGATAATGCACGATTCAGGCTTACTCATGAAACATCATTTGTGAAAGCCCACACGAGCTTTTGGACAAAAGTTCCTATCTTCTTTTATATTGTAAGTAAAGTTTTTCCCAAGCTATGCAACTCTTATTCCCTTTCTCGTGACATTTTTTACTAGAATCACTTGGATTAATCTGACAATACTAAGACTGAGAAATCACATTATTACTAAGAACAATAATGAGGGTAGGAAATTTAATCACTCATGGTCAATAAGGCGATACTCGAGTATTGTATGAATTTAGGAGATGGAGTGGAGGGAATTTTAATCTGTTTATTTATGACATTGCAAAGGAAACTAGGCACTGCAAAACCACACATCCCCATCTCCATCACAGAGACCAAATGAGATTCATTAGACTTGAATTAAGATATGAATATTATCCTTACAATTCATTTCTTGTAGTGGTTCCTAACCCTAAAATTCATTAATTTGTTGCAGGGATGCTTCTTTCGACAATTTTTCAGGTCGGTTGGTAAGGCTGACTACTTGGCATTACGCAATGGATTCATTGCTGTGAGTTTTCGACTCCTAGCTACCTGCTGATCATAAACAACTTGTTTGTTACTTTTATGACAGTGCTTTATATCTGTAGGTTCATCTAGCCCCAGGAAGTAAATTTGACTTTCAAAAATATATTAAAAGGTCTCTAGAAGATGACTTCAAGATAGTTGTGGGAGTGAGGTAAAATTGAGTATAAGAATACTATGTTTTCATGGGAGAATCTTTTCTTCTGAATGAATGAACCTGTACATGACCTGATTTATTTATTTAAATTTGCAGTCCTGTTCTTTGGGCGTCATTCGTTGTCTACTTGCTCATAAACGTCTATGGTGAGCTAGTCGATCCAAATTACACTTGTTTAAAATCCATAATTCTGAATGCAATTCAAGCAATGTTCTTGGGATACAAATAAAGTTGAGAGGTTCATTAATATACTATTATTTTCTTTACAGGATGGGATGCTTTGTTTTGGTCATCCTTGATCCCTGTGATTGTAAGGAATTTTTCTTTATTAGAACACCATTCTAGGCTTAAATGATTATTATAAGTTTTTAACATTAACTGTTAATGGCAGATTATCCTGGCTGTTGGAACCAAGCTTCAAGGAGTTATGACAAAAATGGCTCTTGAAGTTACAGATAGACATGCTGTTGTTCAAGGAATTCCTCTTGTTCAGGCATCGGATAAATTTTTTTGGTTTGGCAAGCCTCAGCTGGTTCTTCACCTCATCCACTTCGCTTTATTTTCGGTAATAACGAACAAGATTCTTGGCATCTCTTCGATCTTTTGTGTGTCTGATAATAAAATCTCTTGAGTGTTTTGTTGGTCTAGCTCATTGCTAGGATTTAATTCATGTTTTTTTTCTTTCCAAAGCCTAGATTTTGTATGTGTTACTGTTGATAAGAATGATGTGATTAATCTAATTTAATCAAACATGATAAGATTACAGTAACATGATGTTTATAATAACTTGATCCATTTTAAAAGTAATTTTATTGGACAATTTTCAAAATTATTGGTGATATTTATTTGTAAAGCCTTAAAGCTTGATACTAATTAGCTATCTATTCTTACTGTGTTGCAGAATGCATTCCAAATAACTTACTTCTTCTGGATTTGGGTAATTTCTTCTCCTTTTCTTATTCAATACTTTGAGGGCTCATTTGATAATCATTCTATTCTTAATTTCTTTTTTCTAAAAAAGAACATAAGCTATTTCCCCACAACATTTTTTTTTTGAAAAGAATTGTTATATACTTCCAAAATTATTGTAAAAACCCTACAAAAATGATAAGATCTAGAAGTAGTAGCTTCATGACATCATTTTTGTTTTTAAAGTTTGACTATGAATCCAGTAAGTGTTTTCAAGAAGGTGAATAACATAAAAAATTGTGAGCTAACAAGTTTAGTTTTTGAAATGAAAACATTTTCAAACAAAGACATGAGTTATATTAAATCATCCCCATTGCCCAAAACAAGCTAGTTTGTTGAGTTGTAACTCAAGAAATGTCAAATTTTGTCACGTGCAGTATTCCTTCGGGCTAACATCGTGCTTCCATTCTAATATCAATCTTGCAATTTTAAAAGTCGGTCTCGGGTAAGCCTACCTCCTTTAATGCTGCTCTCATGATGTCTATTTTTGATGTTTTGCAATTTCAACTCATAAACATCCAGAGATATATTCTTCTCTTGCACATAGTTAATTTACCATCGCCCGAGGTCATGAACATCGATCGGTTTAAGTGAGTGGGTTGTATTTTGATGGTGGATTTGCAGGGTTGGTGTTCTTTGTCTCTGCAGCTATATTACTCTTCCTCTGTATGCTCTTGTGACTCAGGTACAACTGTATTAAATTTCATGCAAATGTGTGATAATTGAGCTTGCTTCTGTACTTGAAATGGAGTTCTTTGGAACTGACACTGTTTGATTCATATTATCTTTCCTGGTCTTGGGATATGGCTAACTTGGTGGTTTTGCAGATGGGTACGCGTATGAAGAAGTCGATTTTCGATGAACAAACATCAAAGGCACTCAAGAAGTGGCACTTGGCCGTTAAGAAGCGGCAAGGAAAGTCCCCGACTCGAAAACTTGGGAGCCCAAATGCTTCGCCAATGCATCCATCATCTGGACACGCATTGCAGCGTTACCAAACCACAGATCACTCAACCAGATCATCCATGCATGACGAAAACGAGGCATCTGATTACGAAGTTGATACATTGTCGCCTAAAGCACCAACTGCAAATTTTACAGTTAGAGTCGACCGTCGTGATGAACACCAAACTGAAATAATCGAATCCCAGAATTCAGAAAGAAGGAACGAAAATGATTTCTCATTTGCCAAACCTGCACCAACAAAATGACCATGAAAATGTTTTGCTTGTGATTAACTTTTTTGAACTAGATATTTATCCTATCATTTCACACCTAGGAAACAAAATGTCACATGTATATTCTTTCGGTTGTTAATAAATTGTTGGATATTCCATTGATATAAATTTTCCTTGAAATTTCTATAAACAAACTGACCATGTGCTCAATATGATGAATGGATATCTCATCAAGAAATTTCAAGAAAATGTCTTTAATTCTCGCCTAAACATGAATTCTAATACAATCAAAATCCCATAACAAGTCAATAAACTGCCGCGTCGTCGGCTTGTTTTGCACCCACTGCAAAGAAGTCCGAGATAACTTCGAGGGGCATGCCCTTGGTCTCAGGTACTTTGAGGAAGACAAATATCCAGGAAATTATGCATACAATTGCATAGGCGCCAAACACTCCTCCGAGCCCAATGGAGGTGAGCATAACTGGAAGTGAATAGGTGACGATGATGTCTCCAATCCAGAACGTGAGGGCGCATATAGCAATGCAGAGGCCTCGAACACGAGTCGGGAAGATCTCGGAGCAGAGGATGTTGGGGACTGGACCAAAACCCATGACAAAGCAACAGAAGTAAGCTATAACACTGACGGTTGCGATTGTTGCATTGGCGACAGAACCGAAGTTGACCATGTTACCAATGACGAGTACAATCAGTGATAATATCAGTACAGGAATGGTGGATAGCAGAAGAAACCTGCAAGAAAAAGAAAGCTCCATGGTTATGGTTATATTTGAGTCACAAGGAGTTGAAGAACCATTTGGAAGAACAGTCGCCAAGGGGTGGCCTCATTTGTAGAGACTTGGGGGTCTTCTAGCTATGCTCTCTGGTGAGTGAGTTATTGTAAAATATCTGGTTGTCACTCGAGACCAGGCATTGGAACAAGTGGGGTGCCCTCGGACATGTAGAAGAGGCAAAGCTCCGATTTCCGGTTATTAAAAAAAAAAAAAACCATTTTGAAGAACAATGTACTGTTTACTTATGTTTACCTTCTACCAGCAACATCCATAAGCCTCATGGCAATGCCTATGGAAGGAAGCATGAGTAATGTAGTGAGAGCACTTATGAGCAGTGATGCAGAAGCTGATTCAAGGCCCAGATTGGACAGAAGCACTGCAACTCCTGCCTGTTCTAGAATCTGAGGTGTGTAGTAAAGTACACCATTTATACCTGAAAACTACATTAACAACTTTTTTGTGTCAATTATTGGAAAGAGGAGAACAAATCCAAAAAAGGTTTCTTTCAAAGTGAAATGACTGTGTAGAGAATTTAGATATCACCTGTTGAAGAATCTGAAGTCCGACCCCAACGATCAATGCACGTTTAACTCCTGGCTCTAAGATCTCTTTCCATGATGGCCCTTTCGTGACTTTTTCGGATGGACGCAGGACTTCTGGCCCCATAGGAAAGCTTCCGGTTCGGAGAACAGATTGGCTGACCAGACCAGCTGCTTGAATATATTCTCCCTCTTCTTGCATTTCACCTCCAGAAACATCTGCACCTTCTTGATGCAAGTATATCCTTTGATATCCCTCTTCCCTTTTCCCAGCTCCAACAACTCGCTCGGTTCGTTTCCACATCAATTGCCAACCACCGCCAATTCCTGTAGCGTTAACGGTCTCACCAGGAGCATTCGGTCGCATCATTAGGCTGCTGCCTCTCCTTGGGACGACGTCCCTGTCTACTGCAGGTGACGCCTGAGGTGAGAGCAATGGGCTCTTCAAATTGTCCTCATATTCAACTTCAGGATCAGATGCATAGCCATCGCCATCCTTCTGGCTTTCCATATCCCAGTTCTCATCTTTTCCTTATAGAACACAAATGCCAGTATGCACAATTACCAGACAATTCAAGTAAAATATTGGTACCATTGATAGATCAATGGTATTTTCTTAAGTTCTCTATGTGGTGAAAACTTAAGAATTCTTAACATCAAAACAGATATACATACATACCTTATCAAGCAGTCATATCTGGATATATTATTAACACAACAAATTATTTAACTCAATCATAAACATCATAGAGAAACATAAAGAATGGTAAAACTTAATCCTCCTACCTTGATTATCGCCTGCCATATTATTGAATATGCTTCCGAAATTCGGAAAAATCGTATTGCGCAAACTCCCTGTCTCAACGGGAACCTTTTCATGGACACTGCCAAAGAGAGTTACCACAGGATCTATCAATGCCATACTCTGGTTAGCAATGCTACCTTGGCGAGATACCATGCCCATGCCCATGGCCATTGTGCTCTGTCCAGCGACATGTTTGGCAACCACGGACTGGCCTGCTTCAGCTCCATATAACGTAATCTGACCCTTTTCGGAACTCGATTCTTCGGTTGCTGGCCCAATTATGTACTCTTCTACTGATGTGTCTCCACTTGAACCCAGACCCTCAACCAGCAATGCAAGCTCCCCTGCAACATCCTCCTTCCCGCGAAGTCTCTGCAGAACTTTCTTAGCCTCATCCATGCGGCCTTTGCTGACGAGCCAACGGGGAGATTCCGGAAGAAACAGTAAATTAACAGTAAGATAAATGAGAGATGGGATAAAAAGGACCCCAAGCATGGTTCTCCAGCTAGGTGATTTCTGCAAGGACATTCCAAAAACCATGCAGTATGACAAAAACATTCCAATAGAACCAGTGAACTGCGGTAGCGTGTTTAACAGCCCCCGAATATCGGCTGGGGCGGTCTCGGAAATGTAGACAGGAACCAGTGTCACAGCAAGTCCAACTCCAAATCCATCTAATAGCCTGGCTAGTAACAGGACATGAACATTGGGTGCCCACAACATAACTAGACCACTGGTCAAGTAAAGAAGCGAGGAGGCTATCATCATAGGACGTCGACCGATCGAATCGGCTACGGGTCCTGAGAATGTCGTGATAACTGTAGCTCCAATCAGTGACATTGCCACGATTAGCCCTTCGGTTGTAGGATCACCTTCCAATTTGAATTCTTTCTTGATGTACATAAGAGCTCCTGAATGTGTTGCCAAAGTTCTTAGAAAATCAGTTTAGTTGGTTTATTTTGTCATATTTATCACCCTAAACTACATTTATTCACTTCCCCATGTGATTTATAGATTCCAGGGAAAGAAAATTCAATCCATTATTACAATGATCAGTTAAAAGTATGTTATTTTTTAACATAAATAGAAAATATGTTTAGGAGAAAAGATTCAATGTATCACTTTTTTTTTTTTTTTTTTTTTAATTTACTGTTTTTCTACTTTTTTAATCTCTTTTGAATACAGCAATATGAGAGCATAAAGATTTAAAATACAGGAGCTTAAAAAAAAAAGAACAATGTTGCATTATCCCAGGAAATCAAGGGAAATTATATTGGATAGGCTCGTTTCACAAAAATTACAAATATAATAAAATTTTAAAATATTTGTATTCTAAGTCATTAATACTCATAATTTTCTTTTGATATTCGTGACTGTCCAGACCAGTTTTTGCAAATCTCGACTAATGTCACGGACATACTATTTGAACTCTACCTAGGGCATTAATACTCATCATTATGAAATCGAGGAACAGCTTTCACATAATATTTGCAATTTTTTAAAAAAAAGTTATCAATTTTTATAGATTATAAAACAAAATAACATATTTAGAAAGTATTTGGATGATACCTGCAATGGTTGCATTATCCCAACCCTGCAACATATTCCCGATCGCAGCCGCAATCGCAACGAGCACATCTCCCCTCATCCTTACCATTGCAATCAGCAATTTTAAAAAAGTTATATGGAAACGATAATAACCGGGAAACGAAAAGAAAAATTGTGAAGAATGAAGTATCTAAAACCAAATGTGACGAAGCAGATGGAAATTCATCTCCCATAAATGTGGAGTGTTGTGGTCGATTTTTCCTGTGTAGATCCAAATCGTTCCCAATTTTACGCTCAATCCAACTGATTTTTTGATTTTATGGAAACACATGGCTTTTTTCTATTGCCTCTATGCATACAAAAAAAAATAAAACACTATTTTAACATTTTAGTAAGTAAAAAGGTTAAATTAAAATTTTGAATATAGTTGAAATTTAATTTATTATTAATCTTTTTAATTAATTACTTAAATGATTAAAAATAATTAGGATAGAGACTAAATTCTAGTTTTTGAAACCTTAGGTAATCAATTCTAATTTTTGTCAACGATAGGATAAAATGTAATATTGTATTGTGTATATAATATGTTGTATTCTAGTTGTGAAAATTTTAATTATCTATTTTTATTTTGATTTTTATTTATTTATTTTCATGAGTTTTCACACCACATACTCTTATTTAAACCCCTCCCTCTATATAACAATTATTAAATGAATTTTTTCAAAATTTTAATAAGGATGGGTACTATATTTTTTATGATACTAAAAAAATATTTTTTATATAAAAAAGAGAGAATATATTTTTATATTACTTTTTTTTGTCTTTTTTTTATATTGGACTGAGCATGGCTGAGCTAGAGAATGTCTTATCGTCGCTCAATATAACATGTATAAATATATTCGAATTTAGGTTCCGTTGAACAATGTCTTCCCATATCAATTAATTTTTTTAAAAAAAAAAAAAACAACCAATGTAATCCTCAATTTATGTCTCATTATGACTATCTTCCATCAAAAAACTATTCGTGAACTTGTATTGGATTGCATAAAACTCTCCGACATTATAATTAAGAAAGCAGCTTATGCATTGGGAGAATTTTATACATTTTTTTCTTTTAAATGTTAGGTGGTTTCACTCAATCGAATACTTTAGATGCAACTAACAAATTGATCCATCCTAACCTCCAAAAATAAATATAATGAGAAGAATGCTGACACAAATTAAAATTAGTTGGTGTTCATTTTATTAAAATATATATATATTTTATAACTAAAAACACATTTTTCAACCGAGCTTAAATCCGATATATATAATCTTATTTAGATATAAAAATATATAATGAATGTAAAATTTTGTGGTGGTAGTTAATCCAATTAACTTTTACTATAGAGAGCCAATTTATCCACCATAAAAAGGAGGAATCACAAACAAGATTTTACCTCATACCCATTGCCAAATTAATTCCTATTAACCTAAGAAACTCTCATCACAATGAAAAAATACAATCAAAATGTTGTTGAAGATAGAAAACGTACAAACGTATTTTTTTCATTAAGAAAACTGAATTAACTCGAAGCTAGGTATAGGGATTTACGTGAGAGAGTTGGATTAGAGGAGATTTTCAATCCAATCCAAAATTTTGGGTTCGATTATGTCATTGGGTTCTTCGTTGCAAATATTAATATCTTTCATCGAATTAGTCGTATACCTACATAAATATAATACAATCTTCAATCATTTTCATATGAATGTAATGAAATTGATATAAGCAATAAGTATGTAAATATCAAATCGAAAGTCACTCACCATTACTCCAATTTTCATGGTTCATTTAAAATATCTCAACTATAAAACATAACAACAAATACATTTATTTCCAAAAAATAAATATATGATTAAAAAAAGTAATTAAACTTTCATAAATCAAATAAATAATTAAAGCCGCGAGTATCATAGTTTTACTTTATATTTCATCATGATATATACATTCTAAAGATTTAAAAATATTGAAAAATAAAAAGTTTAAAAATAATAATTAAATAAGATAAATGGTAAAAAAAAATATTTTAAACTTAATAATCAATTCGAGTTAGCTTGAGTTAGATTTAGGTAAACTTTTAACCCAACCCAATCAAATTTGAACTTTATTCAACCGAAAAATGTTTATAACTCAATCTGACCCGTCAAATTGGATTGAGTTGATTTAAATTATTCATGTCATTTGAACACCCCTAGCCAACAACAACCTAACGTACAAATAGATTTTCTATTATATTTTAAAATTTCTAAAAGTTACTTCTAACAACGAACTATTAATTATGTAAAAATAGTCGTGGTATATGTAAGTTAAAAAAGATAGATCGTTGCGAAGGACCGCCTCACGTGCCCGGTTATAACTCAGTCTTGTCTCTGCTTAGTCGCGCAGTAACACTGCACCA